>VXBP01009015.1:212304-270504 GCA_013400115.1 Rhinopomastus cyanomelas | reverse complement strand
AAAGACCAACTAGTCCAATCCCAACAGTGTTATAACATATCGTATGTGTGCCAGGAGTAAGCAGGCAGCAGATAGAGCTCATTCTGTCTTTGGCTTAGGAGGAGCCTGTGACTCAGAGCAACTGCTTTGGCTGCTTTTGGTGATCAGCCTGAAGAGGAGGAGAAATGAAGTCCTCAGGGCTTCCCCTCCCTGGGGTAAGTGGTGGAGGCTACTTAGGCAACACCGCTAGCGACTGGCTGTACAGGAGTAGCTGAGGAAGACTCCTGTCGGTGGTGACCATCTTAATAATACACGTTGCTGTTCCATCTTTTCTAACATCCGCCCAGTACTGCAAATTGTGCTTTCAAATGAAGAAAATGTGATAACATAAACCCTCATCTGATGATGAAATTGATAAAACATATTATTTTTCCCATAGCTGACACCTTTAAAGTTGAGGTACAAGGATTCTTCCTTTATATTCAGCATCCTGGTGTGTTCTTTCATAGTGCTAAGAGATGATGAGACTAACAGGTCTTGAATGTTAGAGCCCAATTCAGGAGCTGGAAACACAGGGTTCTGTGTAAAAGACATCTTCTGGTGACCAGCATGGCTTGTAAATCTTTGTGGTGTTAACACACAACAAGTGAAGGGGGAAGGTGAAGTTTGTCAGAATTACGGGAGGTTTTGTCTCTTAATCTTGCACCGTGTGGTGGTTGTATCCAGAGACACCTGTTTGGTGATCCTGAACACATGCCGCAGAAGAGTAGGGTTGTACTGTGTTCTCTGAAGCTTTGTGGGCACAGCAATCCTGCTCACAGTGAACAGCCTTGCTGGACACGCCTGATGTGAGTTTTGAGAGCAGGATGCGTAGCAGTAGATAAGTTAATTAAATATGTCTGTCTGCGTGCATGCCCGTGGGGTTCCTGGGATACATGCCTGCTAACGCACGGTGGGAAAGATGATGCTCTGGCCTGTGGCACGAGGACACAGATGATTTGGAACACATCCACAGATGCACCTCAGGTCTTTTGGTGCTAAAGCATCTCCTGGGTGCCTTGGGATAGTAGACAAATAGACTTTCACTGGGGACAACCCACCACACCTTCACCTCTCCTGCCTTCTTTATTTTATCCTTTCCCCAATGTAACTGCAAGGCAGCCTCAGGTACTTCGCTCATTAGTGGCAGATGAGTAAACGACCTTCCTTAAAAGAAGAGTGCCAACAAAAACACAGGCAGCTGATAGCCTTACGCAGCCAGCGTCTGTTTCTAGTCTGTCTACCCGGCTACTGATGCAAAGAAAGCAAAAGCAGTTCTAACACTGAGGGTGTGCCCAAAAAAGTCACCTTGGAAGAGTTACAAAAAGTCAGCAGATCAGAGAGGATCCCTGGATTAAATCCCTAAAGGCTGGGAAATTATGTTTCTGAGTCTACATTTAATGGTAAATGCTGACCTACTTACTTGAGTAAGTTTAAGCTTGCGACAAAGAAGCCTTAATGCGCCATCATCACACATTACGCCGCAGGATCGCATTCCAGTCTGCAGTGTCCTCCTTGAGCTGAGGCAGAGAAGGTCATTTGAGTTCTTCCTTTTCCTAAAGGAAAGGGAAAAAAGGAAAACCCCAAATGCCCACAGGGCCAGCCCTCCCTCCTTGCCTCTCCCCAGTCTGACAGCTCCTTTGCTCTTTGCCTTGGTGCAGGGCTGACTAATGATACTTGCTAGGCTAAAAGGTTGTTTTTAAGTCCTTTTCTAGGCTAAAAGGACTGACAGTTTCATCCAAGGGACTCACCTGGTGTTTGTTCTATCAGTGCAAAGAGAGAAACTCTAGTTACAGGAGCCCGAGTAGAAAGCAGTGTTTGTCCACGATATTAAGTTGTCTGTGTTGTTTGTCCATGGTTTCATCCTTCAGGCCATTTGCTCCCTCATGAGTTCTCAGCACTTACCTCTCTGAGATTGTTCTACCAGACACCTTCTCACAGTGTCTTTCACAGCAATTTGTGACCCAAAAGACACTACCCGAACTCCTTCCTTTTTTTCATACGAGTAGGAGTGGTTCTGCCAGAAAAATACCCTTGCTAAGTATTCTTTTCAATCTTCCTGGCTTTTCATTCCAGTAAAGAACTGAAAAGCCTGAATTTTCCACAGACCAGAAACCCTGACTCACCCCTGGCACTCTAAATAAGATTGAGGCTTGCCTTCCTATCAACAAAGTGGCTTCTGATTTGTCTAAGTGTCACTTGCACCTGGATAATAAGCAGGCACATGCATTCGGCATGAGCATGTCTGCTCTTTTGGAAAGCTGGTATTTGGTTTGGATCCAAACTTTGCACCTGAGTCCCACTGCTAGTGGATGTGAGCAGGTATCGGAAAATAGAGCTGTGCTGTGATAGTGAACATCAAATTAGATTGTCCCGGAGACTGCAGCAGTGATGACTTCAGCTTGCTTAGGGTTCTCAAGTAGAGACAAAAGCCAGTGCTGGTGGAAGACATCCAGCCCTACCAGAGATGAGTAAAAGCAGAGTGCTTGCCGGGGTCCCAGCCCCAAAGTTGAGGTCATTGGGAAAGCTAATATTACTAATGGTGCTGCATCCCTGCCAGCCTGCATGTTTGACATAGGGCTGAGGCGGTAGCCAAACCAGCTAGTAAACAGAACCTACTAGAAAGATGCAAAAAGGGGACACTGCAAAAGCTGGGAATAGCAGATGATGTGAGCTGGGTGGGAGCTGGGTCCCACCCCAGCAGGCGTGCAAATCTGGAACCGCATAGCAGGAAACAGGCAGCAAATGGTTGGTTTGTCTAGACCGTCAGGCAAGCAGCCCGTTTCCCCACATGCTTCAGGCTCCAATTCATCTCTCTGTGGGAGAAAGCACTGGCCAGCTACTTACTGTGTTACTGCCTGAACACTTGTAGGAGAGCACCAGGCTAGGGAAGGGGAAGGGCTCCAGGGCTCCACCTTAAAATGCCGTCGATGCCCTGTGTGGTAAGTCCTTAGGGGGTTATGCTTGAGAACCATTTGTATTTTCATAAGGAGAAAAACTACCCAAGGTGACACCATGGGAGTCTTGCCCTGGAGTGACCAAAGGTCCTCAGAGTGTATCACGTGCTTTGCCCTGCTGCCAAAGCTCTGGGGAGTTACGCTGCTCTGGGCAGTTAACAGGTACAGTTGTGAAAGCTCGCGGGCATCTTTTTTTCCCCGCAGCCAAATATGCCCCCCTGCCTCCTTCCACTTAGGCAAGGCAGCGCATAGTTGTTTTTATTATGGCTCTGTCACTTTGCGCAGTCTGGTTTTATTTCAATAATAAAAATATAGAAATATAATTAGCATCTTTGTTTTAAGGCACTGAGGTTTTTAAATTACCACGTGTGACAACTGTTATGGCAGTGAAATCGTTAAAATCATGTAAATGCTTAAACCATGTAGGCCTGGGAGATTATAGTTTCATTAGAGAAAAGGCTATAAAGTTAGACCTAGGTAATTACCTTTCCCATTAATGCTCAAAAATTCTTTGCTCCACTGAGAAGTGATTGTGGTGCATCATGCCTTCTGTGCTTTTACATTCAAACTGCAGGAGCCTTTATTTCATCAGCACAAACTGCAAGGAAACAGCGGCAGCCTTCCAGGTGTACTTTGCAAATTGGGGTTTAAATGTGGAACACATCAAATTAAAATTCAATATTAATTATTTTGTCTTGCGAGGAGCCTGAGTAGTTTAAAGCAGCAAGGGTAATTGTCTAACTCATTGTATGTGTCTACAGTGAACTTAATCATTATGTCAGCTTCCTAATAAAAGGTTATTATAGAAACAAAGATCCCAATTTTACATATGGTAGGCAAGGGAGAATTCGAAGCGCTGGTCTCCAAGGTAGACTTGAGGTTCTTGACAAATGATGCCCATGCTGTGATCAGATACTTAACAAGAAATCTCGTTATTAACTAGGCCTGTACAGATAATTAGCACTTGAGCTTCAAATTTTAAATCTGGCTTGAGATGTATAATTTATCAAAAGCCCTAGCTCGCTGTCAAAGTCCTATAATAAGGCAGTGTTATTGATGAATTGAGATTAAGAGCAGATTGAAGAGAAAATTAGGCCACTGGTTAGCCTGAAAGGTCTGATTTCAATATTTGCAGTACTAATTTGGTATTATTTTGGTAAATGGCTCTGGTCCCCAAGTGCTGCGCAGTGTAAAAGAATAAGCTGCGCGTCATTATTCTAACAAAAAAGTATTGTTTACAGTAAGCCGATTTTTGCAGCACTAGCAGTCTGGCTAATAAGCTTCTTTGCAGGATAAGTTTACCTGTTTTTATTGCATTAATTTATTATAACACGTAGAGAACACCGGCCTTTCATTCAGGCAGGGTCAGAAAATGTAGCTTCTTTACATTAAAAATTTTATTACGTCAGCCTAATGATGATCAAGTGCGCCAGTCCCTAATTTAGCTGTTTCATTTACATCTTTGCATTGGCTTCGGAGCATTCTTTACACTGGAAGGCAGATAAGCACCATTTTGTGTATTCAAGCTACATAAAAAGAGCAATCTTTTTTTAATGATCACTGGTAGCACTTCATTGCAAGTGGCTCCAAGAAAAAAAAATAATGAAAGAGTGACTGTATGCAATCTCTCTACAGTAAACTGCAGCTGCAAAGGTGTTAGGTACACGTTCAAGACCTTCGGTGTGCTAAATCTTTTTGATATGCGCCATAAAATGACATTTAGAGCGGTATCTGATTTCCAGAATCACATTAGGTAAAACGTAAGGTTGGGACACAGTCTGTTTGGGTTTGTTTCAGGGTTTAATTCTCAGCCCAAACGCACAGAGTGTGTAAAAAAGGCGCAATGTTTTGCCGTGCGTCCTGCCAAGCATATATCAAATGCCATTGTGTGTCACTGTATGTATCTTGTAGATCACACCAGCATCCTCCGGCAAAATAATAGCGTCCATCGCTGCCTGTTCGGCAGAACTTTGCGCTGACAATCCCTTGTAACCCGTTATTGGCAGCGGCTCCTTTCCTCTCAGTTTCCAGCTGTCCAGACGGCCGTGCCAAGTCACAGCAGGACCTGAGGAGTGTTTGCATTCAACTGTGGCACCGAGCTTTATGGAGATTTGCCTTGTATATTGTGCACTTGCAGACAAGCGGGATTTCCAGGACACAGTGGGGGCTCCCCAGTGTTTATGCTGAGGTGGTTAGCTAGTTGGCAAATTGCTTTGGGCCAGAGACGTGTGACAGAGGAAAATGTATTACATTAGCTCTTCTATCAATATAATCTTAACACTGACTTATAACACAATTGCTTTCATGCTGATCCAGCCTCCTAATTTTAATTTTAGGATTGATTGAATTTTGCAATCAGGCATCTTTGACAACACCGGAAAGAAAAGCCGTTTCCTCCTTCCTTATAAATAGCGTGCTATTAAAAATATAAGCAACAAAATATAAATAACTTCAGCTAGTCTAATAAACTACTGACTAATACACGTCTACAAATACTTGGGAAGCATCTACTCTTTCCGATACACATCCTGTAATAAATTTAAGAAGGCTTCAGATAATTTATTCTTTCAGCTGTTACTCTACTGTACACACTGAGGCAGGGGTTTGCAGGACCACTTGAGTCTTACGGGATTTTTAGTACATTTGTAAGAGATCCAAAGGAGGAGGACACTGTGATTCTTAGCAGACAGAAATGCTAGTTTATACTTTTGTGGGGCTTTTGTTCAGTCATTTCCCAAGCACTACTCACGTATCCTGGAACAATCTTGTTTACGCCGAACGTACTTCTGCTGTGTGCCGATGCCATTTGAGATCCTGGTTGAAATCAGCCATCGGTGTACAGGGTAAATCTGAAGAGCTTTAAGGGTCATTTAGGATAAAAGTAATCAATAAGCTACAGCTTAGATTTATTTAGAAAAATAATGTAGGAGGAATTTTGTATCTTTAAATGACATGCTCAAGGGCACTCAGGGATAAAACCTATTTAGATATTTCATAATTCGAGAGAAAAATGAACATGTACGTGCCAAAGAGAAACATGGGGCACATCACAAGGCTCTGCCAATTGAGGACACTTGGAAGTCCTCAAATGAGACTGCTTTCTAATGAGCTTAGCTACCCAGTCGCCCGACTTTGAAGTCCTTTCACATGAAACATTCCCACAGCTTGTAAGGGGAGCTGAGCACAGAAAAGATGGGCACCAGAGCACGTGTTTCTACATTTGCTTATATTCATGTGGCGGATGTAATAATGACACTGCACTTCTCATCAATTCAAACAGCTAGCAGTGATCTCTGTGCAAAAGAAAACCAGGTACATAAATGCTTTTTATATAACACCCAGCATCTTACGCTGTCTCATTGAAACAGACAGTCTTGGTACTCAGGTGGTTTGCACGGTTGTTCCGATAGTCCTTTTGTAGTTGATTCGGTGATGCTGGCACAAATGACCACATATGGGCTGTGTGAATAATTAGACAGAAGAGAACCAAGCTTGAGGGTTCCCACTGACGTGATTACAAAGAGCGACTAGTTAGTGCAGGTTAATAAAAGAGGACTTCATGAGAATACATTCCTCCAGCTAGCCCAGACCTATCGCAGTGGACACCGCAGTCACCTGCACATGATTTCAGCACGCTGAGTTGTGAATTCCAGGAGGAGGATTTCCTGTCCCTACACGCAGCCTGACGAAAAGCAAAGTTTTGCCTCTACCCAGCCTGGCTCCCACCAGCTGGAACACCCTTAGCTTGTCGTTACCGGGTCAGCACCGGGGAACGGTGGGCGCACAGCCGGGGGACAGAAGCGTCCTCCGAGCGAATCCCGAACGCTCTGGGCTCCCGGCCCGGCTCCGGGCCCGCCCTTGCCTTCCGCCGCCGACAGGGGTCTCCAGCGCACCGCGGAACCGCCCGGCGCTGCGGGCCGCGGCCGGCCACGGGCCGGGGTCTGGGGCCAGCGGCCCCCGCTGGGCAGCGGCTGCTGTCTGCGGGCGGCGATTCGCGGCAGCTCCGGGTCTCGTCCACGCAGGCCGCCGCTTTCTCCGCGTTTGAAAGGAGCGCGACGCGGGGAGAGCCCGGGTTCGTCTCTGTTCGCTTGGAAACGGGTGCGACCAGGCCCTGGGGAAGGAGGGAGGGGAGGAGCGGCTTCCCTGCGAGACAGCGAGGGGACACAAACCCCGAGGACAGAAAGCCCGCGGCCTGCAGAACGAAGCAAAACTGCCTCGCTCTCCCTCGGCGTGTCAAACCCTCCCCTTTCGGCCCCGGCGAAGCAGCTATTTGTGACAGACCCGGTGCTCACTAGCACTTTAGGATTCAGGCAGCAGAAGGCAGAGAAACTCATTTTGGAAGGGGTGATGGTGCTGGGGCCATCTGAAATGTACGTGGGGAGTTCCAGTTCTGCTGCTTCTTTTTCTTTTTTAAATTAAATGGTTCAGGAATACAAGTGTCCAGAAAGCTCGGGGCATTTTCCAACTGGAATGCGGCTCCATAGTCGGTGACAATGTACAACGGTTGATGAGTTAGTTCTAGAGGCTTCTGAATTTTAATGATGTTGGAGATGATATTGTGTGTCCTTCAGCTTGTTAGAGTGACACCAGCACTCCATAAATCATAATACCTGTGTATTGTAAAATCAATACAAAAGTGCTATCTCAGCGCTAAACCTTAATAAGTTTTTTCAGTGCTCTAACAGCTTAAACTTTGCTGTAATGCCATTGGACCTGTAGGTTAGGATCAGAGCACGCTTAATTTGTTTTGTAATAGAGACTTTTCTTTAATGAAGGACCGATTAGTAAAGCTTTGGTTGCCACTCTGGTGATCAGTTGGCAGAACAGCCTCTGCAATTAAACTCGTGTATCTCTGTCCTGAAGCAAAAAAGCAGGCTTAAACAGTCAATAAATGTTAATCCAGTCAGAACCTGTCTGTGCCTTTGAAGGCTGCCCATGAGGGGTTTTTCAAATCACATTTTTTTCGTCTTGTTTTAAATATGAAGGTCCCCATAGAGCGAGTACATAGTGTACAAGGCCTCCCACTGCTCTGTAATAAGATCTGGCATACTAACAGCATTTCTGTACAGATCTGTCATCTTTAGGTTTGTTTGTCCCTCCCCATCCCAGTATACTTATCTGTGTCGTTACTGGTTGTGATAAAAGGCATTCATTATGTTTTACATTTCCTACACGCGAGAATAAAAAGGCTGCTTTAACAATCTTTACACAAAACACGTTACGGGTAGACAATTCTTAGTATTTGTAAGCATTTCCTCCAAACTTTTTGCCTTTTTTATTTGTTTCTTTGTGAAGCAATACTCAGGGGAGGCGGTTTACATTTATACAGAAACTGCAAAGAATGCTTGGGAACTATGGAGCTGCCAAACAACTGTCCTCAAAGCAAGCAAAAAGGAAAGCTGAATCTTATCTAGATTGCTGCTGCTCTCTGGGATATGCTTCTCCTGAAACACTGCCAGATATTTATCTAATTCTGGTTTCCACTCTTGTCTGCTCGCTTGCTTTCTCTATGAACAGGATGAAAAAATAAGCAAGTTGATAACTAAAAGCAGAACAAGGGGTAGCAGAGAGTTGGCTGATGGAGTTGTGAGGGAAATGTGGGCAAAAGAAAGAGGCAGTTCCCGCTCTTCAAATGCTTTCCTTTTGGGGAAACGCAACCTTTGCTACCAGCTCCGTTTGCTTCTATTACCCAGCCTGGTTTTTGTCTCTCTGTAGCTGCACGCGTAGCTGTACAGAAAGCATTAAAACACATGGGAGGGTGCGTGGAGTTTAGCCAGTCATCGCTGGCATCCCCTTTCGGTTGCTCTGTAGAATTTAGCTTTTGCTTTTCAGTGACTGAGACTGAAGAGCTTTGGACAAAAAGATGAAGAGACTTGTGTGAGTCACTGGGTTGGAAATGAAAATTTCCTGCTGGATAGAGAAAGCCAGGGAAAACAGGGATATCAATCCCTTTCTACAAAGGGCCAAATTCATCTCTTACACCGCCCTGACTGCCCCAGAATCACTCTGTTCCCTGCCAGCATGACCTGGGAGGCTTCAGCGAATACGAACTGATGAGGAAAACTCTTAATGACCCCCTGGACAACGCAATTAGTACAGCATAATCATGCAAGATTTCTGCAAAGGCAGGCAAGAGTGCTAGTACTTGCCGGCCTTTCCTGCTGGCGGTAGGGATGGTACAAACCACCAAATGGGCCTTAGTTCAAGCTGTGCAGGGGAAGTCACAGCCAGGCGATGCACTGTAGGCTTTGTTACTAACCAGATCTTGTAGATACACATATACGCGTGTCCCCCATATTTGCTGGTTTGAAAAGATTAGATTCTGGTTAAGAATATTGTGAGATTTTAAAAATATAAATGTATGCAATTAAAGACAATCCACTCTTTCAAGCCCTGTCCCGAGACCAGTCACAGATGCTGACAGAAGTCATGATGCAACTATCTAGTATAAGCCAGGCTGGGTCAGCTTCAGCCCGAGGTATGTACTCAGTGAGCACTGGAAGCTACAGCAAGAAATGCATTTTGTTGTATCATTTCCCTATTCATTATACCTGATTCCATCTTTAGTTTTGATCATTTAATTCAGACTATTTTATGCTACAGGTACTTGCCCTGACTTACCTCTTAAGCCACATCTGATTTCGGTCCTCTGTATGTATCTCTTCTCTGTGGAGCTGGCATCAGGCAGCCAAGATCTAGCTTGATTTCTGTCCTCCTTCACCCTCCTGTTGATCTCAACAAAGTCACTGGCAGCAGGCTTTGGATTCCTGTTTTGTAGGGTTGTGTGCAACCTTGCAGAAATAAAAGCAACAGTCTTAAGGTTTTGATTCATTCAAAACAGGAGCAAGGTGTGCAAATGGTAAAAAGAAGCCAGAGAGCATCTTTCAGATAAAGTAGAACAAAGAGATTCTGAATAGGCAAAAAATTATGAAGTGCCTATTTGGGACATGAATCTGTAGAGGCCACACAGTCCTAGGCAATGACAGCAGATTAGCATGGATTCTGGTGGCCTGAAAGCCCTACTAATCCACAAAAGATACTTGGAAATTATTTCCCTCCATTAAAATGCATTCACTGTTGCATTTAAAAATATGCTTTGAGGTGGGATCTGCTGATAAAGTCTTACATTAATGTAATTGTCCAGCACTCTACCGTAAGGAGTGGGACTGCCTTTGGTTACTCTCGTCGTTCAGTCAGCACATCCGCAAATTTATGAAAATGGGCCTTCAGCCGGCGGGCTGCTGTGTGCTGCCAAAAGGGAGTCAAAGGCAACAACCACTTCCTCAAGCAAAACTGTACCCAAGGTATTTATTTATTTCACAAAGGATCTGCTAAAGCATAAAGAAATGTACACCCCGTGTAAAATCGAGAGCTTCTTCATGGTCACACGGTCTGTAAAAAGACAAGCTGAAGAGAGAGCCGCGATGGGCAGAGACTAGCTGTGGCCAGCAGTGTTAACTCATGGCCATCTATTGAACCCCTCTAGGTGTTCCCTGGTGTATCTGCTCGCCTAGTCCTGCATCGTGTCTGAGTACAAGCCAACCTTGTAAGAAAACAAAGCTTGGATCAGCAGAACCAGTGTTGGTTTTTCAGCTTGGGTCAGTGAAACTGGCTTCTGACCACACAGTCACAAAGCTGGCTGCGTAGGGTCAGTGCTGGATTAGGGAGCGACGACCACTCTTGCAGTTCAACCAGGTAAAATCAAAAAATTGAAGCAGGTCCTCGAGGTGACAAATGGGACTGAGTATGTGCATTTGTGTGTCTCCTGTGCTCCCTTGATGCGCTTTCCCACTTGCACGTTCTTAGGTTGCTCACAGATGCAAGTCAAAGTCCCATTGGCTACTCTGAGTAGTTGCTCCCTCAGTAGCTGGAAGGGCCAGAAGGAAATTTGGGCTAATCCTTATGTGAGCCACAGTGGTCTGAGCAGCCTTTGCAATTGTTAGACCGTCCGAGACTCCCAGAAATTTAGGAGCCTCTGCCTGTTTCAGTGGTCTCCCAGGGTCAGCTTCGGGTGGCTGCAGGAGGTGAAACTTCACGTAGGCTACAGCCTTATAAAACATCAGCAGACACATCCTTGAGAGCCTAATGATCAGTTTAGCTCAGCTTAATTTGGTTTATATGTTCATGCATCCCAGCAGCTACTCCTAGAGAAAATTAAAGCCGAAACAAAATTCTGCTGGTCCGATGGAGCGCCTGAGCCTGCATTTGTGTGAGAGGCAGCTCTTAGCTGACTCCTTGTACTCGGGGACATGGGCTGAGCTCAGACATCTCACTCGTTCATTAGCCGTCGGTTCTCTTTTTGGGGTGGTGACAAACCTCTGTGCCGTGGAAGCTGGTGAGCTGGTTCAGTGCTGCTTGCTTACCCGCTTTTTCTTCCCTTCAAACCACATCCACCCATTGCAAAAAATGTGTCCATGATGAATAGATTTTTGAATTGGCTTATAATTGGTTATTCTACTCTACAGTATTAATTTTCATCTTCAACTGTTCATTGATCGAAGAATACTGGATGTGGATTGTTAGTTTCTTCGTGACACTCATATTAAAGAATGATTTGGAGAATATGTTAGTGCATATTGATGACATTTTCCATCGGCTATATATTTTCAGACTTTCTCTGTTTCCTCAGAAGAAGCAAAGATCTCTTGGGTAGCTTAACTTTCTTAAATTATCTTTTAAAAAAATAAACTATCCTTAACAGATAAAATTAATTAATCAAAACATGCAACAAAATGTAGACAGCATTAAAATTAGGAAGACTCCTCTGAAGAAATACGAGTCAGCTTTGCCCATCCTAACTCCCCTGGATGTGTTCCTGTGCGACTCGGTCCAGGTGATCCTGCTGTGGCAGGGAGATTGGACTAGATGGTCTTTCAAGGTCACTTCCAATCCCTAGTGATTCCGTGATTCTATGATGCTACCTATGTTTATGATTTTGAGTCAAATACATCCACTTCTCTCTCCACGTTGCAGTGTTTCCAGGTGCGCAGTAGTTCCTGACCCCTTGGGCACTCCCACAGTGAACCTGGAACAGAAACATTTGCAGTAAGATTATTGCTGTTTCTCAGTTCAACTCAAAATTCGCAGATGTAGATGGGTTATGTGAACACTTCTGAAGTAATATCTGGAAATCTAACAAGCAGTGGTTTGCCACCTGGAACGGGAAGAGATCCTTCTGTTCCATCTGTGGCACAAGCCTAGGAAAAGCTGACATTGCCACCGCTATGTGCAAAGTGGAGGAGGACACTGATGGCTTCTCCACTTGAGCATTTAGTGGCCTGAATACTCATGCAGCTTGGGTAATACTGATTCTCCCTCTGGCACAGCTCTTCCAAGAGCTCCAGGGACTGTTTGAATACAAGTGCACTCATGGGAGCTGCTTTTGTGGAGCCTTTCTCTGTCACAGATACTTGATGCTTTCCATGGAGTCAAGATCACACCCTGTGAAAGAAGCTCATCATGCGAGTGCAACAACCTGCTTCAAACTTCCCTGGAAATGATTTAACTTAACACAAAAATACGTCACAAAGCTCAAACCTTCACTCTTTTAGCAATCAACTTCCCGCAAGAGACTGCCAGAGAAGGCTCATTTCAAAATGGCTTTATTTTATTATTGTCTTCCAAGAGGTGGCAAAACTACTTTTAATGAAAACGCGTGTCTAGGAAACAAGCAACAAGCCACACACACAACCACAAGCACAGCTTGACTTGCTGCTGGGGTGAACCATGAAATGCCATGTTTCAGCCTGAGGCTAATTTTTTACAGCCCTGAAAAGGGGGGGCGGTTTATTGTGGGAGCGCTGACAGAACCATAGCGGTGCCACTGGCTGCCTATCTAATTAGTCTGAAGAATGGGAAGTCCTAGTTTGCAGTGTGTGGTAAGCACTGCCGTCCTGATGCTGCTGTTTTGTGCCAGATTACGGGCTTGGTTTGGCGCTACGTCTTCTGTGGCAGATCCGAAAAGGCAAGCCTGGCTCTCGCTCTTGTGAAGTATCTGCACTTTCAAGCAGCAGCCTTGATTTGTACTTTTAATTGCACAAATATTAAAAGCTCCAGTTTGGATTCATTTTTCATGACAGTGGAAGATTCCTGCTGTGTTCAGTCTACTTTGAAGAAGATGTGGAGTCCACATGGTGTTTCTTGCATGTTTTCCAGAGACTCCTTTTAAATTCCTTCAATAAAAGTTCCTTGTATTCCTGTGGAAGTGTTTTGCAGCAATGTTTACAGAGAAACATCCTGCCAGCAGACTAAAGCAAATGAAAGACAGGACACCAGTAATGCAAAACACATCATTTTACTACTGTTCTCCCACCACCTGCACTCCCAGTCTCTGCTAGAGCTCGCTGCTTCCAATGACACCTACCTGGTCTGGCTTCCACTGGTTTGACTTTCGCAGAGCATGCCAAAGGTGCCAGGAGCCATTTACCTTTCGCACCCTATAATTTTTCTACTGCAAGCTTGCGGTAGCATCAGTGTGATGAAGCAGCTTCCTTATTTTACCAGCTCTTCAGCAATAATCAGTTGTTTTAAAACTGATGCTCTGCTACTCAGAGTCTTCTTATAGTGCTTGTTGCAAGCCTGCAACCCTCCTTTGCCAGTCACCCTACAACCAGTAACAAAGGAGCAGTCCTTCCTCCAAAGGTAGGGCAAGCACAAGGGGAATGGATAGCTGTAATTATAAGACTAGAGAGACTTGTGGCGTGCCAGGCCTGTCTTAAAAACATGCTTAATTATAAAAAAACCGAGTCAACCCACTGATTTGAATGAGACAACTCTGGGATTAAGTGCAGTGCTTTCGTTTTGCTAATTTGTCTGGATCCTTTCTCCTAATACAGTAGCCTCTGGTGCCTTGAAAAATGTCACTGACTTACAGCCGCTACGTAATTGCGGCTCCTGCTGTTGTTAGCGCGCCGGGGCTGGAACAGACCTGTGCGTCAGGGGAGGGCTGTGGTCAGGTTCTAAGCACCCCTATGTTTGTGTTTTAAATGTACTATTATGCCTTCCAGCGCCCACAAATCCTTATTAGTTGTTAGCGAGCTGTCAGAATAAATTCTTACACTCGCGCATTAAATCCCTTGCAATCCATCTCTCCCTTTCGGATAAAACTGCGAACTCACACCCGTGCCTCCCGCTGCAGTCCACGTCGGGCTGCTTGGCCCTACAAGGATTAATTGAGTGACAACAAGAAATTAATGGATTCTCTTTCTTCCAGTCCCTATTTTCGACTCCTATCCGTTTGCAAGGAATGCCTTTGTCTGGTGCCTGACAGCACCTGGCAAAGGCTTCAGCGCTGAATTTAGCACGTCTGCTGAGATTACGCTAGAGGCAACAGTAGATTATTTTCCCCGTGCTAATTCTTAATGCAGAGATTTGTGCGACTTCGGCTCAGAGAGGTCTCCACTTCCTTCCTTCTTTGTATTTTATTTGCTGCCATCCGGATGGGAGGCAGCCTCTCAGGAATGACCTGATGGGCTGATGCACTGCAGTTTGACTCAAGCAGATCAAGCAGTGCTTAGAATTAGATCACAGCCTCCACATGCATTAAGATCTACAACCTCCGGTAGCTCTGTTAGTCTGCTGAGCAACCAGACTGGCTCTGATTAAAATTACCATTTTGATGCTCTGACCTTCAAATCTCTTAATAAAGCAGAAAATGACCTGTCCGCTTGTCCTTCTGGCTGTGGGGAGGCAGGGTGGCACCAGCTGACTGAGCCAGTACAAAATTCAAGGTAATCCATGCTCCCAAATACAGCATCAAAACAAGAAGGAACGAAAACATATCGAAGAGTCTGATCCTTATTTACAACAGGGAGCACTCCAGCTGCCACAAATGGGCCTTCTGCACCCCGCAGAGGGTCAATAAGGGCCCTGCCAGTACATCTCTAAGTGGGTAGTAACAAACACCTCCTGCTCCAGTGCCTGGGTGCATTTTAAAATCCACCACAAATCACATGCTGCAACGGTTTGCTTCAAATACTTTGCACTCAGGCAAGCAGATACTGATGTCTGGCCACTGTGCAACTAGGAGCTCCTCTTCAGAGCTTGGTGGAGAAGGAATGGAAATGAAAAGGCCTCCTTCAAGGAGGAGGTGATTGTAACAAAGGGGGATAACTCTTTACTGTGTGAGTCTGAAGACCACACGTAAAGTAGGCAAGAATCAGTGACACCCACTCCTATGGCAGTTGTACCCTACGAAACCCGGTATGGAAGCGAAGACAACCAAAACTGTGCAAAATACAGTCTTTAAAGAAGATGTTAATTAACAGGTAAAACTGCTAGTTCAGTCTGAGCAGGAGAGACCCTGAAATAAACTGGATTATTTGATACCTGTTTACACCACGCTGAAATCTGTTTAACAAGGAAATTAGAAGCCAATAGCATTTAAAGACGGTAGACTACAAGATTCTCCTTCAAGCAAGAGACATAAGAATGCTCTGCTGTGTGCAAAACCCACCAAACCAAGCAACACCCATTCCCCTGCCATACTTGCTCAAAAAACCAAGTAACTTTTCTGCATGAAACTGCTTATCCAGAAATTCAAAGGAGTTTCAACAATTATCCGGGGTTTATTGTTGAAAGAAATAAACTGAAGAAACAGCAAAAGCAAATTGGGAAGACTGGGGAAGATAAAGACGAAATGCACGGATACATGAGAAGAGTTCGCTTGCATCATCCATGAAGCTGATAATTTGATCTTATTTATTAAACATTTTAGTTATTAACACTAAAATCTATTGACATTTTTCATGACAGTTGTCGAGTACTTTCATTGCTTTGTAAAATACTATTGAATTGTGCTCTATAAATCTGATTTGTGTATAGATTTTGAGGCTGTTCACTCACAGATACGAGCGTGCATAATTAATTTTCAACCTACTACTTTGTTTTCATGTAGCTGAGAAACAATCTCAGAAATCACCGCCAACTGGCTTTGGTAATATAAAATCTGTAAATGGCAACTTAATGTCTCTAAATAATTTGATCTGGAAATTCCATAGAATCATAGAATCATTAGGAATTGGAAGGGACCTCGAAAGATCATCTAGTCCAATCGCCCTGCCACAGCAGGGTCACCTAGACCAAGTCACACAGGAACACATCCAGGTGAGACCACATCTGGAGTGTGGTGTCCAGTTCAGGGCCACTCAGTTCAAGAAGGACACAGAGCTGCTCGAGGGTGTCCTGCGTAGAACAACAAACATGATGAAGGAAGTGGGACACCTTCCTTATGGGGAAAGGCTGAAGGAGCTGGGTCTCTTCAGCTTGGGGAAGAGGAGACTCAGGGGTGACCTCATTCATGTCTATAAATATGTGAGGGGTGGGTGTCAGGAGGATGGAGCCAGGCTCTTCTCAGTGTCATCTGGTGATAGGATGAGAGGCAATGGGTGCAAGCTGGAACATAGGAGGTTCCTCATAGGATCAGAACTCCATGTGAGATTTCCAGTAATCGCTGGTCTCAGCCAGGTGGAAGTACCCTACAAGCAGCTTTCCCATGTCTATTCTTCCAGATAAAAACAGTAATAATTAGCATTTTGGCTATAGTGTGTTATCAAAGTGGATAAAATGCACAATTAGATAAACACTGAAGAACTGTCTGAAACATCTTAGCATATCAACAGCAGGCTAATCAAACTCTTCTGAATATTAAGACAGGACCAGGTTATGTTTGATTTATTCTGGGCCCCTCAGTTCAAGAGGGATGTGGAGCTGCTAGAGGGAGTCCAGCATAGGGCAACAAGGATGATGAAGGAGGTGGAGCACCTCATAAGATGAGGGCAGACTGAGGGAGCTGGGTCTCTTTAGCTTGGAGAAGAGGAGACTGAGGAGTGACCTTGTTAATGTCTATAAATATTTGAAGGGTGGGTGTCAGGAGGATGGAGCCAGGCTCTTCGCAATGTCATCTAGTGATGGGATGAAGGGCAATGGTTGTAAGCTGGAACATAGGAGGTTCCGCATCAATCTCAGAAGGAACTTCTTCAGAGTGAGGGTGATGGAGCACTGGAACAGGCTGCCCAGGGAGGTTGTGGAGTCTCCTTCAATCAAGAGGTTTAAAACCCACCTGGATGTGTTCTTGTGTGACTTGGTCTAGGTGATCCTGCTGTTGCAGGTGAATTGGACTAGATGATCTTTCGAGGTCCCTTCCAATCCCTAATGATTCTATGATTCTATTTTCAATAAAGGCTCAGCTTTTGTAGCTGATCACAGCTTCACCTGTGGTGAAGACCTGGTAGATGCCTGCTCAGGCTTTCAGCAACTCTATGAAACGTAACACACTACCATTTCCCTGGTAATGCAGGACTTTCTGTACGGAAGACAAATGAAGAGTGAACACAAAGTTCCTTTGTGGGACACAGCATTTTTTGGGTCCCAGATGTGAAAAGCACCACAGGTACAGATCTCAGAGGTGACATCCAGCTGGAATTTGTGATAGATTCAGTCAAACACATTGACAACAGCTTCAGGAAATAGGTTTTGTGCCGATGGACGTGCTGTACCAGAAGAGACAACAGAAAGGAAGCGTCCAATTTGGCTAGAAGATGTTACTTCTCTTGCTGCCTACAACTACCTGGATATGAACATGATGGCTTCCGGCTTGCTTTGCGTGAGCAGGAAGGCCAACAGTGTGGTAAGAACAGCCTGGGTGTCTCCCCCACACCTTTGCAGGGTTCCAGCCACGTGCTGGAACCAAGTGTTGGTGCTCCTACCACTGGACCAAAATCCACATCACAGCTGGCTGCAACATCACCTCCTTTCTGACGGCACCTCTAGACAAGGGGGGTTGTTTTGGGTGTGAAACTGAAGCAAGTCAAAAACAGTTTGTTGGGAGAGAACAAGACTCAGCTGAGATGATGAAGGGAGCAGAAATAGACCTGGCAACACTGGGGATGTCTCCAGCCCTCTGCAGCTTTGCCCCTGTGGCCTGCAAGGAATCAAACCAGCGGCACGCTGAGGTCAGCACAGAAATAAGCACCTTTCTGAAATGCTCTCATGCTTTGTTCTTGGAGGTTTGTCTTCTGTTTTCACAAAATCAATCACACACAGGCAAGAGACTTTTGTGGACCCAAAATTAAATCACATCAGGGCTGTTACTTGCCTTGTTTTCCCTTGAAAAATTGTTTTATACCCAAGACTTCTCTCAGGAAGAGAGCGCCGTGAAGATTTATGTGTATATTAGAATGTTAAAAGCATTGTAGTAACAAGCTCCCTGTTTTAAATAAAATATAAGTACTGAATCCCCTATTAGGAGCAGTGTGGTGGAGTCTCAAAGGCTCGCTCTAAACATTACGGGCCACTAGCTCTAAACCCAGATAAAATCCAGGGAGCTGGAAACGCCAGAGGGATTAGCAGCGCTAGCACTGCAGGTACAACGAGCTCAGGGAATCACAGATGAGGAATTCACCCAAACGCAAATGGGCTTTGGAAGCTGCATGAGGGCCTGCAGAGCAGTGGAGTAGACTAGACTCAGTGGTGTTCTCATTGTTGAGCAAAGTGAGGAGATTCAGGCTTCTCATGCTTCTGCTCTCTCCCTGCTATAGTTGTGTGGCCCTGCTTGTCCCTGCCCTTCACTCTTCTGCAACAAGACTTCTCAGGTGGAAAGAGACTTGGGGGTACTAGTGGAGAGCAAACTTAACGTGAGTCATCAGTGTGCCCAGGTGGCCAAGAGGGCCAATGGCATCCTGGCCTGCATCAAGAATGGTGTGGCCAGCAGGTCAAGGGAGGTTCTCCTTCCCCTGTATTCAGCACTGGTTAGACCACACCTGGAGTGTTGTGTTCAGTTCTGGGCCCCTCAGTTTGAGAGGGATGTCAAGGTGCTGGAACGAGTCCAGAGAAGGGCAACTGGAATGGTAAAGGGGCTGGAAGATCAGCCCTGTGAGGAGAGGCTGAGGGAGCTGGGTTTGTTTAGTCTGGAAAAGAGGAGGCTCAGGGGTGACCTTATCGCTGTCTATAACTATCTAAAAGGTGGTTGTAGTCAGGCAGGAGTCGGTCTTTTCTCCCTGGCCACTGGAGACAAGACAAGACAAGCCAAGCTCCATCAGGGGAGGTTTAGACTTGACATTAGGAAAAGATTTTTCACTGAAAGAGTGATCTGGTTTTGGAATGGGCTGCCCACAGAGATGGTTGAGTCACCATCCCTGGAGGTGTTCAGAGTTAGGCTGGATGAGTGCTGAGTGGCATGATCTAGATGTTAGATGTTAGGATTACTGGGGTTTTTTTTGGATTTAGGTTGGACTGGATGATCTTTAAGGTCTTTTCCAACCTTATCATTACTGTGATACCGTGACATTATGTCCAGCCCAGAAAGACAACCCTCGCTCACCTGGAACCCCACGTAGCTGTTAGGAGCTGCTACACCCCAGTAGCTCACAAGACCTTCTCCACTTCTCTGTTCTTCCATTATCTTCAATCATATTGTGTCAGATCGTTCCAAAATAGTGCACCTGGTTCCCTGCTGCAGAAAGGGAAAGAGGCAAGAGCTGGTGCTAGTGGTGCTAGCCGGTATCACTCCAAAGCAAGGTTGGGGCTTTTACGGGTGTTCTGGATTTGTCCTTGTGTACCCGAAGTCTAAATTCGACGCGCATGGACCTCTGCGAGAGCAGTACATAGAAATGCCAAGGATTGCTCTCTAGGCAAGTCTCAGGAGCGAATACTAGACCTGTCGCTGCAACCAGCGGTGAACTTAGCACAGGTTTTGCAACCAGGCAGTAAGTTTCCTCGTGTACTGGTATGCACAATCTGACTTGCCCAGTTTATCCTTCCCCTGTCACGTACCCCGCTGCAGTGGGAGTGCTCAGTGGATCTGGACGCACGCTGCTCTCCTGACAGGCTTTCATCTCCATTTTATATTCTTTCTCCACAAGCACAAGCCACGAAAGCTGTGGGGAGTCAGACTTGGACAGAACTCAGGGCCACTGTTACGGAGAGACGCAATCAGTGTTCTAGCCCTTTGCTGATCAGCAGGCAAAGAACAACAAATAAAACCTGCTTCAACGAGCAGAAAAATCATTACCCAAAAAATGAGGAGCAAGAAGAAAATACTTGGCTTTATGCTTTCCTTCTGTTTCCTTTGCTAAACTTTTAACGACGCGTTCCAAATGCTCAAAAGCTTTATGAAAGCTTTATGGGAAGGTGTAATCTGTGCACTTCTCTTCTAGGGCTCTTTAACACATCTTCTACGAAATCCCGGAGATGTTAGCCAACCCATTAGGTGTAATGAATCTTGGCACGAAACAACAGCACAGCAGCAGCTACACATAGTGCAGCCCACACCATAAATTATCTCCGATACAAATTCCCCTTGTTCACCGTGTATAGGAAGCACCAGTGCTCAAGATTCCCCTCCAGAAGTGCGGGACCGTGTGTATTATTACTCACTGCATAACAAGGTCTAGTTCTGTCATTGCAAACGCTTCTCTCCTCAGATGATGAAGTGCAGACATGTAGCAATAGGAATGCGGTCTAGAGAAGCAGAAATATCAACAGGTCTGGCAAAGGCTCTGGGGCAACTGCATGAAGACGTGAATAAGTGCCTCTGCAGAACTTTTGGGAGTATTTCACAGAACACAGAATCACAGAACACCAGGGATTGGAAGGGACCTCCAAAGACCATCTAGTCCAATCCCCCTGACACAGCAGGATCACCCAGACCAAGTCACACAGGAACACATCCGGGCGGGTCTTGAACATCTCCAGTGAAGGAGACTCCACAACCCCCACCTTGGCAGCCTGTTCCAGGGCTCTGTCACCCTCACTGGGAAAAAGTTCCTTCTGATTTATATGGAACCTCCTGCTCTCCAGCTCACACCCATAACTCACAGAACTACAGAACATTAGGAATTGGAAGGGACCACGAAAGGTCATCCAGTCCACAGGAACATGCCCAGGCGGGCTCCAAACCTCTCCAGAGAAGGAGACTCCACAAACCCCCTGGGCAGCTCCCTCCAGTGCTCCGTCACCCTCACTGGGAAGAAGTTACAGAATCATAGAATCAGTCAGGGTTGGAAGGGACCACAGGATCATCCAGTTCCAACCCCCCTGCCGTGGGTTTTAGAAAAGAATTCTTTTGTCGGGTCGTTTTCAACCATTAAAAGTAATTCTATAGAAGCAATGGTGTGCGCAGCAGAAGCAGCACATAACAGCAGAGAAAATGGTAAACACTTCCGCGAGACCCATGCCACTGGGGTACTCGTTACTTCTTGTAGCCGAGAGATTCCAGCAGAATTTGTGTATGAGCTGTGTTAGCTTTCTGTGGCGGGATTTGTCTGTAACAGCAAGTTTCTGGACCTTGTTAGCTCAGGTCAAAAAGTCATGCTTTGGAGCAGTTGTCCCAGCAGGAGGATAAAAGATGATGGTTGGTAATTACATCAGTTTTGCACTGCTGAGCAAATGTTCTTCCAGATAGATTTTGGCTGGCATTTACAGAACATGGCGAGTGACTCTCGTGATAGCATTGCAGGAATGCTGCTACAAGTGGATGGAGCTTCATGCTTGCAATAAAAAGATCACGGACAGAAGGGGGAAAAGGAAAATGAAAGAAAGAAAAATGCAACAGCTAAACAACTTCAAAACCTGTTGTTTGGGTTTTTAAAAGTAGAGTTACATTTAATCTCGAGTAACTTGAATACGGGACAGAGGATTTAGAACTTGGCTTAGAAAGCTACATGCGGTACCTGTTTTGGATGTCCAGGAAAGGGCACGATAGCCTGCACAGGGCCAAAATTAGAGACATGGAAGGAGATTAAGGGCCAGAGGGAATCCTTCACTGCAGATGTTTAAGACCCACCTGGATGTGTTCCTGAGTGACTTGGTCTAGGTCAGGGGTCCTCAGACTTTTTAAACAGGGGGCCGGGTCCTGTCCCTCAGACAGTGTCGGGGGCCGGGCTGTAGTTTGTGCTGCCTGGCTTGTCCTGCCTGGGAGCTGGAGGGAGAGACGGCAAGCCGCACGCCTCAGCCTGGACGCACAGTTGGCAGGAAGGAGCCAGCTGCGGCTGCTCGGTGGGCCAGGGTTGGAGGACCCCTGGTTTAGGTGATCCTGCTGCGGCAGGGAGTTTGGACTGGATGATCTTTCGAGGTCCCTACCAATGAATCTACGATCCTGTGATTCTGTGAAATTCAAGATTACCTCTTACCTGGGCATGACTGACAGTTTGAAGGCAATTGAACAGTGACCAAATCTACGAGATAAAATTTATCAGGCAGAGAACCTGGCTCAACTCCTGTGGCTGACTTTATAGTGAGAGATGCAACATAGTGAGAAAAGGACTGTACTTACATCTTTACAGGCAATTGCAGGTGTTTAAAAACATTAACTAGCTAGTAACCTGTCCCTGGGATGAGGGGACATTATGATGTGACTAGGAAATTACTTGCTTGAGCCCACAGAGTTCCTCAGCTGCCAAAACATCATTGTGGCTCCAGGTCTCCCACGCTCAATCCTGTGCTCAGCCTTTAGGTAGGTTTCTGAATGGGTCTTCTTTTAGGTGCTAAAGGCCTAATGGTGACAACATGCTGAGGTCTGGGAAATTCTCGGTGTTTGTACCAAAACAAGCTCCTGAAGACTGAACAGGGCTTTGAATCGGTCAATTCAACGTCCACGTTTCCACATATCTTTTTATGTGGCATGACGGAAATACGATAGCACAACTGGAGCTGGACTTGTAAGATGACTGTGTTAGGGGCCGCCAGCTTGTCTGTTAATGGAAAGATTTATTGACAAGAAGTGTTTTAAAAACAGGGCATTTACAATTAGATTAGAATCCATTCCCCTTCATTTTACCTATCCAAAGGAACGCTGACTTTCAAAGTCTCGTCTTTCTTGCGCTGGATGAATGATGCTAAAAAAAGCAACCGTCCCATCCCTACTGGCAGGCGCCAGCTTGCGGAATTAGATATGGGTGCCCTGCTTGCCCCTTTCCCAAACAGGGCATCAGACACCACACAAAGTGTCAGATGAAGTTTCCTGTGCAACGGGGCCAAGGGTGTTTGGATTAATAGAAGAGACATTGTGGTTACCACATACTTCTAGATCTCAGCTAAATCACAGAGACTTCTTAAGGCTAGACTACACCGTGACTCCAGCTAAGGGGGGGTGTTTGTTACACTCACTCCAGGACTAAATTTTGCTGCAGTACTTTGCCTGAAGCTACTGGGTTTCCAGTCATGCAAAAGATCTGAGTAAAAAGATGATTAGAACAAGTCTGCTAGGAAGAGTCACCTTCCAGAATGGGGAAGGCCAAACGAGCATGTGTTTACGCATTGAAAGCCCAAATCTTTACAGAAAAGATTAAACATAGTCCCTCCTCTCTCAGATTATCTGCTTAGCTTTGGCTCTTTCCCTCCCAGTCATGAACTGAACTAGAAGATAGAGTGCACCAAAGAGTGCACCAAGTAGGGCGTTTACCCAGGGCCCACGGTGGGACTGTGTTGATGAAGAGTGCTCTGGTCAGTGTGGATTTCTAGAAGGAGAAAGGAACTAGAAGGAACTCTGTGAGAGTTCACAGAGCTCACACTGCTGGACCAAGACTGAAACTGTCACCTACTATACCTTGTCCTGCTGCCGAAGCTTCCTTCACTTTGACTTTCTCTGGGGGTGCAAGTATCCTCTGCAGTAGTCATCAAGTGCCTCCCATGGCACTGGGAAGGCTGTGCAGGTTGGCTGCGAGGTTTCTGAGCAGTCTCAAAGGAAGCAGTCTGCATTATCACTGCTCACAACGCGTACTCGCTCAAGCAGCTGGAAGAACAGAGAGAGCATTTTCTTTCAAATTTACACTTACGTAATAAACCTGCTCTGTTCTAGTGTGTTTTACTGCTCTGCCTGGGGCACAGTTTGGTCATCCTTAACAGCAGAAGAGCACAGTTAGCCTTTGCAGATGTAAAACTGAAAAAGCAGCAATGCACGTGGGTACTTCTTAATGCTGCTGTGGTTTTCTTATGGTCTCTCCAGTCCACTGGCAACACGAGCTCATTCTGTCTTCCTTCCTTTCAACCCTCTTCAAGTGCAATGAAGTGCAACTGCGTTAGTTTTCCTGGGAATCTACAGTGTGAGAAGGAGGAAACGTAGATTAGCGGTAACACTTCGTGCGCCGTACAGAAAAGCACCTCAAGGAAAACAGGAGGATAAAGAACCAAAAAGAAAAGAGGGGGAAAGGAAGGCTGGAGACGCCTTGCTTTGAAAAGTTAAGGTGAGAGGACATCAGCTACAACGCGATTTCCACAGAAACATCGTCTGCTGATGACCTTCTTACCAGAAGCAGTGCTCAATATACCGTACGATCGCTTATGTTTGTAACAAATATGAAGACAGAAGAACAAATGCCACTTATTAGAACACTGAGGTTTACTGTTCAAGTGATTAACTGAGAATCATTTGTATGATTAAATGCTGGAAAAGAATATCTCTCACCGTGAACCTATAGCATGGATCTCATTACACAGAAGTGCTGCGTATTAGTTGCAGCAAATTAACATTCAAAGACTTTCTGGAGCGGCTGCTAATCACAGGCTGTTAATTACTGTCATTACATTCTACTGCTGAGGAGAGTAACCAAGGAATCATTCTCATGATCTTGGTATTTGAAAGTGATCTTCGCCAATAAAAACACGTCAGACATACAAAAAGTGCAAATTGCTGAATTTGCTGATGCAGCTGAAAATTCCGCTGACTATAAGTACCCATCTGGTGATAGATGCATTCTTGACACAGTTTCAGTGTTTGGACTTAGGAAATAATGAGTATCAATGTCCTAGCTAGGGAATATGCAAAGGCGAAGCAGCCCTTTGTATCCTTAATTAAGGAAAGTAGCGGCAGAGCTCATTCACAGATAAGTGACTGTACATAATAATCATGTATTTACGTGAGGGACTGTTGGACTACACTGCTAGAGCAGCAGTACGGTTTTCACCACGTAGTTTTAATAACAGGCAGACTTACATAAGAAATAAACAAGTACATGCGATGGCAGATTATTCATACACGGCTCAGAGTAGTCGCCGTGCTAAGGGAACTCTGTAGCGGCAGGTGCTCTGCAGCTACGTGCTTACAAGCGAACATGTTCTTTACTTGTAAAACAGGGACACACACGCATGAATTTCAGGCTGGAGGCCTCTGGAAAAACAGACATATATCTGTTTTTTGCATGAAAGAATGATCCAAGCTTACCATCACTGAGGGATGGACAGGGAAGCCCAGAAACAGTCTCGCCGAGAGAGGAGAGAGCTCTCAAACACATCAGCCCCTTACTCAGAGACCTGTAACCTGAAGATGGGAAAGAACTGACCTATGTGGTTTCCTACCATTTTTCATTTAGCTTGATCTCTAGATTTCAGTATGGAGAACAAAGAGGGGATAGTTATATATCCATCCATGTGGGGTGGGGTGGGGGGGAAGAAAAACACCTTAACGTGCTTTCTCTAATGCAGAACAGGGTTGTACCATACAGAGTCTGCATGTTGTTTTCATACATACGCATCTATTTCCGTAACTCTGCGACGTGTACTCAAAACACTGCAAAGACACAGAAGCCAGCTGCTGTGGTATATTAATATTTTGTAAAGATAGGGTTTGACTCACTTTCAGTTCATGAATTGTACGCAAAAAGACAACTGTCTTCTTGAGTACATTCATTATTAGAAGTGACTGCACTGTAACGTAAGGAAATAGCTCTTGATTGGTTGCTCGTTCACAAGATAATTCGTTGCAAGTGCTCTCTGCTCCAGCTGATGGCACGCTGTAAAAGCCAACAGACATTCCTAGACAGAAAAGGGGTGACCACTGGTCTGAGAAGACACTTGCCTGCAGTCAACCTATTGAGAGAGTTTTTTACACTACAAGTTTTTGGAATTGAAGAATCCAACCACATTTCAAAGAAATGCAATCTCTTGGGTGTTACCAGGAACCTTCACAGGAGGAGTACGTTGGCAATGAAGGTTATGGAAATGTATGCCAAAGCAGCATAGAAATTCAGAAAGTCCTCCTTCAGACTGCATTAACATTTAGCCTTTTCCATGCCCTACTGATGGACAAATGCAGATGAAGATGCAAACCTTACCTCTGAACGGGTGCATGGAGCTTCTGTTGCACTCTAGTTAAACAGAGGCTATTTATTTTCTGTAGCAGATGAGCAATTTCTGCAAAGACATCCTTGGAAATTCTTCTCACTATTGTGGCTACAAGGGAAACCCTCTACTTTGCCCTCAAATTGTGCTCTGGGACTTCAGAGGAGCTGATCTTAGAGGCTGCAACATCTGCTTTGAGGTGGCGGTGGTAGTTTTCCTTCTTTTTGTTTGGTTTGGATCCCTTGCTCCTACCCTCCATGCATTTGGAGCAGTAGATAAGTAGTAATTCGCAGACTCATGTCAGTGGAGGAGTGTGTGGTGATAGTGTCATGATTTGATGTTGCACCTGAAATGCTTTACTCTGTAGTAAATGAACGACGCTTGTGAATCTACATCTTTTATCACCGCTCTAGTAAAGACTGTGAGGCTTGCTGTGAGGCACAGGGAACCAGAACCTGTCTTAGCCTGACACAAGCCTGTACAGTTTAGTTAAAGCCCACAAGGTATCACAGAATCACAGAACACCAGGGATTGGAAGGAACCTCCAAAGATCATCTAGTCCAATCCCCCTGACAAAGCAGGATCACCTAGAGCAAGTCCAGGCAGGTTTTAAATGTCTCCAGAGAAGGAGACTCCACAACTCCCCTTGGCAACCTCTTCCAGGGCTCTGTCATCCTCACTGTGAAGAAGTTCCTTCTGATTTATATGGAACCTCCTGCTCTCCAGCTCACACCCATAACTCACAGAACCACAGAACATCAGGGATTGGAAGGGACCTCGAAAGACCATCCAGTCCAATCCCCCTACCACAAAAGGATGCCCCAGATAAAGTCACACAGGAACACATCCAAGTGGGCTCCAAACCTCTCCAGAGAAGGAAACTCCACAAATCCCCTGGGCAGCCCCCTCCAGTGCAGGGAATAAGTCATAGAATCAGTCAGGGTTGGAAGGGACCACAAGATCACCCAGTTCCAACCCCCCTGCCATGGGCAGGGACACCCCACCCTAGATGAGGCTGTCCAGAGCCTCATCCAGCCCGGCCTTAAACACCTCCAGGGATGGGGCCTCAACCACCTCCCTGGGCAACCCAGGCTCTCACCACTCTCACGGTGAGGAACTATCTGAGCCCATGTGTCCTGTTTGGCCTTTAGAAATGACACTGTCTATATTCCCAGATTAAACTTAATAAAATAAAGGCAGAGAACAACAGATAAATACAGAATAATATTTTTTCAAATGCTTTATAAGCTTGAGGAATAGTCACCACTTAGTTCCATCCAAGTCTCAGCTGTCTCTCCTCGGCAGGCTGTGCAAGGATGGCCACGTCAGTCCATTGTTATTACACATCTGACCAACAGCTCCCATCTGTCAGAGGTTTTGAGCCTACGCCATAGCACTACTTTGACACAAAACCCACAGAAAACGCCCTGAAAGTGTTATTATTTTTCCTCAGGTTCACAGTACTAGTGTTTTTTATCTTGACTAAGTCACTATTAGGGGTGCTAAAAAAAAATTCATTGCATCTTTGGACCAAAAGAGGTGGCTTCAAGCAATGCTTCCCAGCTCTGGGGCACATCTGTCCGCTAAGTTGATGGATTTGTCTCTGTGCATCCCCAGTGCAATTCAAAGAGGAACGCAAAGGTGTTGAGGTGTGAAGTCACTGCATTGCAAACCCGGTCCTTTAGCATCTCACGTGAAGATAAAACAACGTAAGCAGCCTCAGCAATTCTTTTTTTTGCCCTTGTGGACACCTCCCAACAAACCTCACCCTGAAGAATATTGGAAAGGAAGTCGAGTCTCCTCCCAGTGACACTACAACTGATTGTGAGAGGTCTCCAAAGATCCAGTGTGGATTTGCTCTCGCCTTAACCTTTCCTGCAGGAATTTCTAAAGCAGCGAGGATTTAAAACACACAAGTTTGGCAGGGTTTCATGGCTAATGTGGCCTCCATTTGGTGCTGCTAAGTAGATGCAAGGAAGTTCAGTCATAAAATCACATACACGGGAGAGGCTTAAAACACTCTCCTGATCTCACTAACCTTCAACTGAGGCCATTCCACATTTAGCTACAACTGTGTTTAAACAGCTTCCGTACCGGTGACCCCTGGGAATCTAGGGACTATTTAAAGACCAGCAAGGGGCAGCAAAGATAATCAAGCTGGTTTATCAGCAAGCTGTATTCACTCCATGAGGGTCTGCACTTCCAACCAGTGATAAAGACTTGAAGACAAATGTCCAGTCTGCTTCTGCTTCCTCAAACTGAACCCTAACCGTTTCATGCAACGGAACTACCCATCTTCTGGCCTCATTTACAGCCCTGCTGCAGATCACACCCATTACCCCTCATCCTATCACTAGATGACACTGAGAAGAGCCTGGCTCCATCCTCCTGACACTCACCCTTCACATATTTATAGACATTGATGAGGTCACCCCTCAGTCTCCTCTTCTCCAAACTCAAGACACCCAGCTTCCTCAGCCTCTCCTCAGAAGGGAGGTGCTTCTCATCCTTCATCACCCTCGTTGCCCTATGCTGGACTCCCTCCAGCAGGTCCACATCCCTCTTGAACTGAGGGGCCCACAACTGGACACAATACTACAGGTGTGGTCTCACCAGGGCAGAGTAGAGGGGAAGAAGGACCTCTCTTAATCTGCTAACCACCCCTGTTCTGATCCACCTCAGGGTGCTGTTGGCCGTACTGGCCACAAGAGCACATTGCTGGCTCATAGTCATCCTGCTGTCCACCAGGACCCCCATGTCCCTTTCTCCTACACTGTTCTCCAACAGGTCAGTCCCAACTTATACTGGTACCTGGGGTTTCGCCCAGATGCAGGAACTTTGTTCTTCTTACTGAAATGCCCAGCAGTTTACCTGTGTATTAAAGTGGAAAGCTTCAAGATGCAGAACATGAAATATATTTTCATGTATTAAATGGTTCCTTGATCGCGTTGGAGTCACCACTGGAGTCCCCTCACAGAGTTCAAGCGATTAAGCACTATTTCTTCTTGCGTAGCTGTGGGTTATATGTCCCTTTGGTTAAACACAAATTTGTGGGATGTAGTTACCCAGAGTGCTCTCAGTAATAAATCGTCTCCTGCATAATTGATTAAATGACTATTTGCCGGTTCATCTTGTTCAAATACCTTAATTCATTTTCGTAATTGCGGATGACCTCGGAGAACGGAAGCCAGGAACAGGGCAAGAGCGTGGCAGCTGAGCACGCACGCGGAAAGAACCTGCCTCGCGCAGGTTCTGGAACAAAGCCCCGCCTGGGAAACACGGAGGTGCCACCCAGAAAATCCTTCCGTGGGACCCTGAGTGCCGCTGCTTGAAGACAGCAGAGCAGGCGGTCAGCTGCAGACACACGTGAAACGCTTCGGTCAGCTCAGGGCGCTTCCTGAACACACAAATCAATGGCAATTAAAGGGGATTATGAAAAAGCAATAGCAGATAGTGAAGGCTTCGTGTGATTTAAGCGAGCCGAAGGCATGGGGCCGTATTCCTCTCGTGTAGTCTCCAAGAACGTGTAGTCTCTCATTTTCTGGGGACCTTTGGACCTGGTCCTGATGGGAGATCCCATAGCGATTGGGGAAAGCAGTTCTATCACTGAGATTCCCCCTTTTCCGTAGTTGCGCTAAGCAAACTGCCCACGCTCAGACAACTGCTTCAGCAAGTCTTGTAGGTTTTTAAGGATGCTTTGGGACAGACTTAATGTGTCTTGGATCAGCCTTTTCCTGAAAATGATCTTAGAAGTATTTGATGGCCACAGTGTTGCCTGGACGTATCAGCTGGGTTAGGACCGTATCTGCACTTTCTCTCCCAACAGCTCTGGTTCTTTGGGAAGTGAGTGTAAAACAAAAGCACCAATTTTCCTCCACTGTACTAACCTAGTTTCCAATATTCAGCTGCTTACGGACGCACCGTATTGTGGATCACTTCACTTAATAATTACCAGATTGCCCAAATACCCATGAGCTTGTCCAAATAGTTTAAAAACTTGTTTACAGTTTTGGCCTCCAGGATATCCTGTGGCAGCGAGTTCCTCAGGACCACTGCTAATGACTTGACAGGGCTCTGTCGGGCCAGAGATGCAGTAACCTTCAGGAACCTAGCAGCATATCGAAGAGAGGAAATTTGCATGCGGAGAGAAAAATCACCGGGGTTCCAGCAGAAGAAGTATGCGCACGCTCTAGGAAGTAAAAGAGCTGAGTTCTCACCTCTGCGAGTGAACAGGTATAAAAGCAAGGAAGTCAGAGGCCCCCTTCTGCAACACGGCAAAACTAGAGAGCTGCCTTCAGCACAGAAACAATGAATGTGCCCAGAGCTTTTGGCTGCAGGGAGAAGTCTGGTTCTGGAGCTCTGCACAAGCTGCAAACGCTGGAAGAGCATCACAGGGAAAACTAAGGGCAATTAACCAGCTGGAGGTCATTTTAAAGCGAAAAAGAGTCTGAACAGTTCCATCAAGACTCTAAAAAGAAGGCCTGAGGACGACAGGGTAGGTGACACTCTGAAAGGATGGCTCCCATCAGATGCTAAAAGGAATTTCACAATAAATCAGCTCTTCAACCGGGTATCTGAACTCAGCGGCATCCTTCTAAACATAAACTCAGGAAATTGAAACAGCAGAAATAACCTACAAATCAAATAGATAAAGTGACGGGGGTGTTATTGCTGCCTACTCCAGTCAATAACTACTCCCTCTTAACAGTGATCAAATTATTTAGCAATGCAAATGGTGACATTAAGAAGCCAACACAACTAGATGGATGCTCTGGTCACTAGCAGCCATGTCCTTTACCACTGGCATACAGAATGGCAACCCTGAGAAACAGCACAGCACAAAAGGAAAGTGGATCTGAATTGGGGTCTTTTTGGTTGGTGGTGGTTTGTGTGTGTTCACGTAGTTAATCACTGAGGAAACTACTTATGAAATAACAAACACTATATCAAAACAGCATGTGGAACAAGCTGTGGGTCAGAAGCTGAAGCTACAGACACTATAAGTCAGTACAGATCTACAAGGAATCGATGTCAGGACAAGTCTGACCAAGCAGGAGCACACAGGCTCAAGAGCACTGCTTTACAGAAGTGCTCATGATTGTCATGACTGAACTCTCTCCACAAACAAAGATTTCTAGAAACTGGCAAACTACTACACGTGGTATCACCAAGGGAAATGAGAGGAAGGTCTCTTACTAAGAAAGTCCGCCACGTTCCTAAGTTACCCAAACTTCAGAGCTAAGTGGTGACAGCACCGAACTGCAGCCACTGGGAATGGTGTGTGAGACAAAGGCCAAAGCAGGGTACAAAACCAAACACAACCATTTGTCAACATCTCTCTCAAGTCTTCAAAATGCAATTCTTCATTTTCAAAACGCAAAGCAACCACAAGGCATCACATCTTCTCCATGGTGGGCTCATTCTTTCTCCCCAAATACTTCAGCAACACTTAGAATCATAGAATCATTAGGGATTGGAAGGGACCTCGAAAGACCATCTAGTCCAATCCCCCCGACACAGCAGGATCACCCAGACCAAGTCACACAGGAACACATCCAGGTGGGTCTTGAACATCTCCAGTGAAGGAGACTCCACAACCCCCCTGGGCAGCCTGTTCCAGTGCTCCGTCACTGTCACTGGGAAGAAGTTCCTTCTGAGATTGATGCGGAACCTCCTATGTTCCAGTTTAGACCCACTGCCCCTCGTCCTATCACTAGATGATATTGAGAAGAGCCTGGTTCCATCCTCCTGACATCCACCTTCAAATATTTGTAGACATGAATGAGGTCACCCCTCAGTCTCCTCTTCTCCAAGCTTTAGCTTGGAGACCCAGCTCCCTCAGCCTCTCCTCAGAAGGGCCTTCATCATCCTCATTGCTCTACGCTGGACTCCCTCCAGCAGGTCCACATCCCTCTTAACCAGCTACCCTGAGCCCCTTTACCTGCCAGTCCTATAGGATTTCCCCTAGCAATTGCTTGAAAAGGTCAAAGTTGGCCCGTCTGAAGTCCAGGGTTTTGGTTCTGAGTCTTGGCCTGTCCCTAGAAAGCTCCTGATCTGTCGGTCACAACTTCTGATGTCTCACCAGCAATTCTTGCTCTTGTTTTCCAAAGGCAATTGCTGCATTAGCACTGCTCACAGCCAATCTGCATTCTGTCACACCGCTGATTGCTTTCAGTGCCTCCTAACCTAGCTCCTCCTCCCACTCCACCTCTCCACTCACAAGCAACAGCCTTCAGGAGTCCTCTCCACCCAGGCAGAGCTAAACAGAGCTTGTCCGCTGCTGCCATGAGGTTTCGGTCACGCTCCTTCCCGCCCAGCGCCACACGAAAGAGGGAAAAGCGCGCTGGCTTCAATGCCAGCGTGGATAGTGACACTTCGAAGAAGCCTGTCGCAGACATTTGCGTGGCAGATGCCTCACAGCCGCTCAGAAATCTCCTTCACTCTGTGGTGCAATGATAGCATTTTTATGGGATTATTAGGAGCAATTTCATATAGTTCTGCTGCCTGCAGAGTGCAGCAAAAGCCACCCTGTCTGAATCTGAGTTGAGTTGTTCCTTGTTCACTTCTATCATCTGTGGTCACCTCAAGTGGGGAAGGGAAACGGGCTCACCTCCGCCCGCCAGCTGGTTTCCCCTCATCTTAACTTACATCCTCGTGAGCCCTTCGTGCAGTCAGAGCAGTGACCCCCAGCCACGGGCAGAGCAGCCAGAATAGCTCAATCCAGCGGGTATCTGTCAGCGTGCCTTGCAGAAAAGAGCCGTCCGGTTGGAGGGGGAGTCCAAAGGGCTGCCACGCTGGCGACAGCGGCACTGCAAAACCCCAAACCCATGACTCTAGACTCCACGCGGAGCGGTCAGAAAGACATGCGTGGTGCCTCCTCTGCTCTGAGCAACAGGCCCGCAGCACGAAGCAGGTCACAGTGTTTTTCCCGTGGCTGTGTGCTGCTGCTGCAATCTTTATCTATGCTCGACTTGCCTGGCTATCGCAGAGCTACTTGAAATGATTCATGGGTCTGACAGATGTCTGGTACAGCTGGATGTGTCCTTGATTATCCCAAAAGTGTGGACGATGCTGTCATTCACCATTGCCCAAATTATCTCCGTATTGACTGCAGAAGCCTCTGTGACAGTGCTCTGTAATGGCTAATTACCCAGGTACTTACTTTAGAAGAGTTTTAAAAAGGGAGAGAAAAAATTGGAGCAAAAACACACCAGAGAAAGTCATCATCTGTGCTTCAAAACAGTGCATGCTCTAGCCTGTACAGAAATATGCTGCATGGGCTGATTACGTTCAGGCTGTCCTTTCAAAACGGACAGATTTCCAGCAAAGTGAGGAGGGAATGCAGAGAATCCTGACAATGATAAACCACGGACAATAGAAGGAGCTATTAGCCAAGAGAGAATTGTGCGTACAACGTTCTCCAAAGAGAAGATGATGAGCAGCCATTTGCCTACTTTATCCGGTGCTGGAAAAGAACATGTTCTGCTTAGCAGACAACAAAGACCAGCGTGGGTAGCGGCGCTAGATACGTATGTGACCATCTCATAAAACTGTCTGTCAGGAGGTATGAAAGCAAAGATCTCCTTTTCCTGTACTATCAGTTAATGTGTTTTGAAAAAACACGGTTTCTGTGAGGTAAAAATATATTGAGAGATGAAAGAAAGATGAAAGAGAGATGAAAGATGTCATTTAAGTGAAGAGATCTCAACAAAAATTTAGGTGAAAAATTATAACGACTCACGGCTTTTCAGGGAAGTGTCTCTCCTCATGGCTCAGCCTAGGTCCAGAGCAGAAAGGCAACATCAGCCTTCTTCCGCCACCAAGTTTCAAACAATTCCAAAATTGTCCAAGTCCTACAATGGCAGGTTGTTCCTATTAAGTCATAGAACCATAGAATCATTAGGGATTGGAAGGGACCTCAAAAGATCATCTAGTCCAATCTCCCTGCAACAGCAGGATCACCTAGACCAAGTCACACAGGAACACATCCAGGCGGGTCTTGAACATCTCCAGAGAAGGAGACTCCACAACAACCCTGGCCAGCCTGTTACAGTGCTCCGTCACCCTCATCATGAAGAAGCTCCTTCTTGTATTTATGTGGAACCTCCTATGTTCCAACTTCCATCAGCTTCTGCAAATGAAAGACTTACTTTCTAGAACCAAACCATCCAGTTCAGGCACGTGTACCACATACACTGAACTGGAAGATGCCACCCCAGATGCCTTCCGTGGTGGTTAGCAGCTGATTCAGTTTAGGCACTAAATTAGATACAGGTGACCCAAATGCATCTGCCCACTACTGCCTTTGTTACAAGAGTGTAGAGAACAGATAAAGGAAGGTCACACCTCCAACCTTGTGTTCATCTCAATTATTATTTATTCTATTATATTCTAACAAAATATATTGGTTAGAAGGTGACAGATTGTTGACCAGAATATTTGGATATCTCTACAGATAAAAAAAATAGCTCTCTTTGTGACTTAGAACTGAACAGTCAAACTACAGAGAGTTAGACATGTCAAGAAGGTTGTCTTGTAAGTAAAAGTAAAACTACTTCTCAAGTAAAAGTAAAACTAGAAGCAACGTAGGCCCCCTGCAGAATGAGGTGGGTACCCTGGAAACAGAGGATGCAGAGAAGGCAGAGATACTTAACGCTTTCTTTGCCTCGGTCTATACTGCTAAGGGTTGTGTTGACATTAGACCCCAGACTGCAGAGGAGGTTGAGGCAACAGGTGAGCCTGCCTTGGTTGATGAGGACTGGGTTAGGGATAAGTTGAGCAAACTGGATGTGCACAAATCTATGGGCCCAGATGGGATGCACCCGCGTGTGCTGAGGGAGATGGCAGAAGTCATTGCTAGGCCGCTCTCCATCATCTTTGCTAGGTCCTGGGAAACGGGAGAGGTGCCTAGGGACTGGAAAATAGCAAATGTTACCCCAATCTTTAAAAAGGGAAAGAAGGAAGACCCAGGTAACTATAGACCGGTCAGCCTCACCTCCATCCCAGGAAAGGTGATGGAACAATTTGTACTAGAGGCTGTTTCCGGGCACATCAAGGACAGGAGGGTCATTAGGGACAGTCAGCATGGCTTCACAAAGGGAAAGTCATGCTTGACCAACCTGATAGCCTTTTATGAGGGTGTAACCAGGTGGATGGATGAGGGCAGAGCCGTGGATGTCATCTATCTTGACTTAAGAAAGGCATTTGACACGGTCTCTCACAGCATCCTTGCAGACAAACTGAGGCAGTGTGGCCTAGATTTTCGGGTAGTGAGGTGGATTGTAAACTGGCTACAGGGTAGAAGTCAGAGAGTGGTGGTCAATGGGACAGAGTCTAGTTGGAGGCCTGTATCTAGTGGAGTGCCCCAGGGATCGGTGCTGGGACCGGTCCTGTTCAATCTATTCATTGATGACTTGGATGAGGGATTGGCATGCACTGTCAGCAAGTTTGCTGATGACACAAAGCTGGGTGGTGTCGCCGACACCCCTGCAGACTGTGCTGCCATTCAGCGAGATCTGGACAGGCTGGAGAACTGGGCAGAGAAAAATCTAATGAGCTATAACAAGAGTAAGTGCAGAGTCTTGCATCTGGGCAAGAACAACCCCAGGTACCAGTATAGGCTGGGGACTGACCTGTTGGAGTGTAGTGTAGGGGAAAGGGACTTGGGGGTCCTGGTGGACAACAAGATGACTATGAGCCAGCAATGTGCTCTTGTGGCCAAGAGGGCCAACAGCATCCTGGGGTGGATTAGAAGAGGGGTGGTTAGCAGATCAAGAGAGGTTCTTCTCCCCCTCTACTCTGCCCTGGTGAGACCACACCTGGAGTATTGTGTCCAGTTCTGGGCTCCTCAGTACAAGAGGGATGTGGAGCTGCTGGAGAGAGTTCAGCGTACGGAAACAAAGATGATAAAGGAGGTGGAGCACCTCCCTTATGAGGAGAGGTTGAGGGAGCTGGGTCTCTTTAGCTTGGAGAAGTGAAGACTGAGGGGTGACCTCATTAATGTCTACAAATATTTGAGGGGTGGGTGTCAGGACGATGGCACTGGGCTGTTCTCGGTGTCATGTAGTGATAGGACGAGGGGCAATGGTTGTAAGCTGGAACATAGGAGGTTCCACATCGATATGAGAAGGAACTTCTTCCCAGTGAGGGTGACAGAGCACTGGAACAGGCTGCCCAGGGGGGTTGTGGAGTCTCCTTCTCTGGAGATGTTCAAGACCCGACTGGACGGGTTCCTGTGTGACTTGGTTTAGGTGATCCTGCTGTTGCAGGTGGATTGGACTAGATGATCCTTCGAGGTCCCTTCTAATCCGTAATGATTCTATGATTCTATGATTCTTTCCCTTGTTTGTTGGTTTCTTCAAAGAACTTACATTTTTTGCAGATAAATGTGCTGTATGAAGTAATTCACTAAAATGATGAGCCCCAGACTGCTGAGGCCACAGAGGAAGTTGGGACAAAAGAGGAGTTTGCCCTGGTTGATGAGCACTGGGTTAGGTATAAGTTGAGCAAACTGGATGTACATAAATCCATGGGCCCTGATGAGATGGCAGAATCACAAAATGTTAGGGATTGGAAGGGACCTCGAAAGATCAACTAGTCCAATCCCCCTGCCGCAGCAGGATCACCTAGACCAAGTTGCACAGGAACACTGCTAAGCGACTCTTCATGACCTTTGCTAAGTTGTGGGGATCCAGAGAGGACAGCAAATGTCACTCCAGTCCTCAAAAAGGGAAAGAAGGAGGACCCAGGTAACTGGTGAGGTCAGCCTCACCTCCATCCCAGGAAAGGTGATGGAACAATTTGTTCTAGAGGCTGTCTCCAGGCACATCACAGACAGGAGGGTCATTGGGGACAGTCAACACAGCTTCACAAAGGGAAAGTCATGATGGAACCAACCTGATAGCCTTTTCTGAGGGCATAACCAGGTGGATAGAAGATGGCAGAGTGGTGGATGTGGTCTATCTTGACTTAAGTAAGGCTTTTGACAGAGTCTCCTACAGCATCCTCACAGCCAGACTGAGGCAGTGTGGTCTAGATGATCCAGTAGTGAAGTGGATCATGAACTGGCTGCAGGATAGAAGCCAGACAGCAGTGGTCAGTGGGACAGAGTCTAGTTGGAGGCCTGTATCTAGCGGAGTGCCCCAGTGGTCGGTGCTGGGACGAGCGCTATTCAATCTATTCATTGATGACTTGGATGAGGGATTAGGGTGCACTGTCAGCAATTTTGCTGGTGACACAAAGCTGGGACTGTGCTGCCATTTGTTGGGACCCGGACAGGCTGGACAGCTGGGCAAAGAGAAATTTAATGAGGTATAACAAGTGCAGAGTCTTGCATCTGGGCAAGAACAACCCCAGGGACCAGTATAGGCTGGGGACTGACCTGTTGGAGAGCAGTGTAGGATAAAGGGACCTGGGGGTCCTGGTGGACAGCAGGATGACCATGACAGCAGTGTGCTCTTGTGGCCAAGAGGGCCAACAGCATCCTGGGGTGGATCATAAGCAGGGTGGTTAGCAGATCAAGAGAGGTCTTTCTCCCCCTCTATTCTGCACAAGTAAGACCACATCTGGAGTATTGTGTCTCAGTTCAAGAGGGACATGGAACTTCTTGAGAGTCCAGTGCAGAGCCACGAAGATGATTAAGAGAGTGGAGCATCTCCTTTATGAGGAGAGGCTGAGGGAACTGGGTCTCTTTAGCTTGGAGAAAAGGAAAATGAAGGGTGACCTCATTAATGTTTATAAATATGGAAATGACATCAGGAGGATAGAGCCAGGCTCTTCTCAGTGTGATCTTATGGTAAGAGAAGGGGCAATAGATGTAAGTTGGAACATAGGTTCGACATCAATATGAGAAGGAATATCTTCACAGTGAGGGTGACAGAGAACTGGAATGGACTGCCCAGGGAGGTTGGGAGTCTCCTTCTCTGGAGACATTTAAAACTCACCTGGACATGTTCCTGTGCAGTTTGTTCTAGGGGATTCTGCTCCAGCAGGGGAATTGGATTAGATGATGTTTCAAAGTCTCTTCCAATCCCTAATGTTCTGTGATCCTGTGAAAATAAATCTTTTCATTTAAAAATAGCATAATATTGTTTAGAAAACAAGGCTTATCCGTTCATCACATCAGGGCAGAAGGTGACATGCTGTCATTTACATTTCTCACTATGATAGCATCATTTTTCCAATTACAGTTTTACTACAGATACTTCCATTTTAAAAATTAATCTTTTTATGACTCAACATTTCCTTGCCTTTCACTAACAGCAGAAATCTGTCTATTTGACAGTCTGCTATAATACCTGTAGAAGTTAAGAAACAGGAATTCAATATTTATGCTGGAGCAACTACCCACAGGCAGATATAGCAAGATCTGTTCTACATCTTTGCGTGGTTAAGACACATCTGATGGGAAGAAAGATTATTAAATGTGGAGCAAAACTGAAGAACCTCATCTAGTCACAGAATCACAGAATCATTAGGGATTGGAAGGGACCTCGAAAGACCATCTAGTCCAATCCCCCCCGACACAGCAGGATCACCTAGGCCAAGTCACACAGGAACCCGTCCAGTCGGGTCTTGAACATCTCCAGTGAAGGAGACTCCACAACCCCCCTGGGCAGCCTGTTCCAGTGCTCCGTCACTGTCACTGGGAAGAAGTTCCTTCTGAGATTGATGCGGAACCTCCTATGTTCCAGCTCACACCCATTGCCCCTTGTCCTATCACTAGATGACTTCGAGAAGAGCGTGGCTCCATCCTCCTGACACCCACCTGTCACATATTTATAGACATTAATGAGGTCACCCCTCAGTCTCCTCTTCTTCAAGACAGAGACACCCAGCTCCCTCAGCCTCTTCTCATGAGGGAGGTGCTCCACCTCCTTCATCATCCTCGTTGCTCTACGCTGGACTCCTTCCAGCAGCTCCACATCCCTCTTGAACTGAGGGGCCCACAACTGCACACAATACTCCAGATGTGGTCTCATCAGGCCAGATTAGCGGGGAAGAAGGACCTCTGTCAATCTGCTAACCACCTCCATTCTGATCCACCCCAGGATGCTGTTGGCCCTCTTGGCTGCAAGAGCACACTGTTGGCCACCAGGACCCCTAGATCCCTTTCTCCTACACTGCTCTCCAACCCATACAGGCACCTGGGGTTGTTCTTGCCCAGATGCAAGACTCTGCACCCATTGTTCAAACCTCTGCAGGCTCAGACACAGTTGTGCAGATAAAGAAAATTCCCAGCAGCAGTTACTGAGCAGCAAACCGAGATTGATCTCAGTCCTGCAATTTGTCCTTGAACTCAACGGGTGAGAGCGAGACGTTGCCCGGTGGTGGTACTGGTGTGGAAGTGTATTAGAAAACATGAGGGGTTTCTCTGGAAGTCTTCTGACAGGGTGTGAATGAAACCATCCTAAAGACACAGGTACTTTCATCAGGGTCATCTACTACTGTGGATGGGGTGGCCAGATCAACAGGAAAGGGTGGCACAGAGCAGCGCTCTGCCCTTAAGCTCACTTTTGGTCACGTCAGTGACAGCTGGCTGGTGGAGCCACTCATGTTTCAGAACCTCTTCCTTTGCTTTAAATTATATTTTACCTTTAAGATGGTTTTTATATTAATATTCTATGCCTGCAGTGTTAGGGACAAAGGGCTTGAAAGACTCACCAGTCAAAGACCCAAGAAACATGTGTTCCCTATTTTGACTGAACTTTTCTGCTGAATCTTTCTGCCATGATTTTGAAGAGACCACACACGGAATCATCAGGGATTGGAAGGGACCTCGAAAGATCATCTATTCCACTCCCCCTGCCACAGCAGGATCATCTAGACCAAGTCACACAGGAACACATCCAGGCGGGTCTTAAACGTCTCCAGTGAAGGAGACTCCACATATTCACTCCTTGTTCCTGGTGCACTTCAGACAAATTTTGGACTCAAAGCATTTTCTCTAAGGGCTGTATCTGAGACTCCTAAAAGCATTTCTTACTCTTACTTCTTCCTAGTGACTTTTGAAAACCTAAAACCCGAGAAGAAGCATTCTGGTCTGGATTTTAGATACCGCAGCAGGCTGCTGCTGTCGTGCTGTTTCACAGTGAATGACATCCCTCCAGCTCCTTCTCGGTAGTCTCTACTTTGAACAGAATTGTTTTCCAAAAGGCACCTCTAGCTGTCAAAGTTACATTTCTTCTCCTCTTACCCTGTGTTCGACTGCAGGTAATTGAGCTAATTGTTGTAGCTCAGTCACTTTGCCCCTGCTCCTAAAACGAGCCTCTGTGGGTGGGTTTGAGGCAATCCACAAACGTATGCTCTGATCAAGACGGGACCTGAATTGGGGTTGTCCCATTCATGGCTGTGACATGAGGTTTGGGGTGCTTAATGGGCACCTAACATCTCCAGTCATTTCTGCTTCAGGAACACAGAAAAGGGATAAAGGAAAATATTTTCTAAAGGAGAGGGGGCCTGAGTTCTGCAGAGAAAGTGCCATGCCCCGGTCACATCCCATGGCAGTGGCCACAGGGCAGCTGGATGACATTTCTTTGATACTTCCCACGGAAAGGAGGCAGAACGTCAGCCGCAAAGCCTGAACCCTCCACACTAATGCAGGAATTCAGGAATGTTCATTTTAATCAACATTTCCTTTACTGTGCAGGAAATACCCACCTAGGACTTCAGGTTTCACTGTGGGGTTGTCTTAATGCCTTGAATTGAGCTCCTGGCAGGAGATGACAAAACGTGTTTTGCACAAGTATGTGGTAACTCCTAGGATTTAAACACTGACAAACACCCGTTTTGCTAGTCGTCATCTTAAAAGACTTTTCATCTCGATGCATAAAAGGTCCCTTCCAGCAAAACCTGCACTGATTATGTTCACTAAGAGCACTCTTCCCTCCCGTTTGTTTTTGAAAGATCTTGTGGAGGTGGGCTGGGGGGGGGAGAGGAGGGGGAAAGCTTTGTAAAATTGTCACAGATCCCCGTATATCTCAGTATTACAGCCACTAACAAGATCTCTGCAACTTTCTTAGGAGCTGTCAGGCACATTTACAATTCCAATGATTAAAAGTTGCAAATATAATATAAACTTCACCACATGATATTTCCCAATAACGCAAACAGCCCTTGCAGCTAGGGTGACATGAAATTCAAAGGAGACTGTGATCACATCTAATCTGGTAAAGAAATGAAATCATAGGCACGCTTATTTCGACCAGCAAGCAGAGAAAGCAAAATAATACATCAAATCCTGAGTAAGCAGTCACAAAAGACCTTTAAATTACTCAACTTTCCACCATATTTTATTATCCCTTCCCGGTTTTATAGCATTATCTGCTACAGAAATGCAGGGAGATTTGTAAAACAGGCTAGCATTTAAGTCATTACGTTTTATAGCTAATTTCTAATGTGGATTTGATTTTTTACGAGCACAAAAAGAATCTAATTTGCATTAGTGACAGTAACTAGAGAAATTTAACACCTGGCAGCGGTTGTACCAGAAATTGAATATTAGGTGCTTGGGTGCTAAAAAGCACATCCTTACCTTCGGCGGGGGTTTTTCCTTTATTTATTCTGTACTCTCATGTTTATCATTACAAAAGTGGTCTTACATCCTGACGGAGGGAAACTCTCAGGAATGTGAAAATATCTTGCACCCGATAAAGGGAGTTTGCAGCAACAGCAGCAAAATTAATCATTTATACACTGAAGAATGTACAAACCCAGAAATAAACCTCCAATGAGATATAAAATTAGAAAAGCAGCAACATGCAGACAATTCATCTCCACAAATGCTTTCTTTTTTCCATAGACACTGCTGGTTTTTGGAGCAATGCACTACACAGAAATTAAATCTCCGTTTAAGGGGAAAAAAAACCCACCCAACCCCAAACCGTAGCTGACACCAAAAAGAACCACATTTCCACATGAACAGTCCACATATTTATAAAGGGTGGAAAATTAGGAGCTGCAAAATAGGCAAAGCTGCTGTAAAATGATATGGGAAGTGACATTTTACATAGCTGGCTACAATTAACACATTGATGGCATTTTGCTGGGCTCCTTGCAGTGATAATGCTGTTGTCAAATGTGTTTAGTGCACCAAATCTCCTGGAGCCTTCAGCTAGGCAGCAAGCTTTTGACAGATTGAAGGTTCGGAGATAGGCTATCATGACAGATGGAAACTGGCACCGATGTTCAGCTTTCGCCGATCACAGGGGACCTGCCCCCCTTATTCTTCAGGGCTCAGCTCTGCAACCTTCCCCCTCCTGATGAAAGCAGGGGATGGCATTGTTAAATAGTGCATCTGTGTGAGTTAGACTACTCTGATGAAAGCATAAGGCAGACGCTCTGTGAAGCAAAAGACAGCCTCTGCTCTAACTGCATTTTAGATAGACTTGGGGAGGACTCCAGGGAGCTGGAATAAAACTTTGCTAAATTTCAGACAAAAAGAAGAAGCCCACACTAGCCATTAAATTGTGCTTCTTATAGATCTGTGTTCGTGGGCTTGAGGAATCCATATCTATGAGCTACGAGGAGCTATTGTGTGAGACTCTCCACAGAAGCCTCTTCATTACTGTTTTGATCATTTACTGAAATTGGTTCCTAAGAAGCATACATTAGGGAAGCCCATCCAGTCAGCAGATTCAAATGGGGGAGAGACACACGTAGAGGGAGGGCACGAGAGCAAGTGCGCTTTGCTGCGAGCATCCGGCTTGCTCAGAGGCTAATTCAATTATTAGGAGAGGCTGTTCTTGCAACTGGTCTGGATTCTTGGATGCAACGTTAGAACCAGGGTGGGAGCTTGTGTTATTGAGCTTTACACAGCTGGGCATAAACAGGCAGATAATACAGTTAATTAACCTTTCACCTCCCAACACCTTTTGAAGAAAGGCATTTGTGACTTCTTTTTTTTAATCAGCCTCGGGATATTTCAAAGGCACTTGTTCCGAATATATTTGCTTCTTTCTATCCCTGACAAATTCCTGTTTGATTTCTTTAAACTGGGCTGTAGAGCTTTCTTTTTGCTGTCTTAATCTTCAATTCCACTCTCGCTGATATAATATTTGGAGCAGCATACTGCAGCCCATTTGAGGTATGATAATCAGCTGATTAGCTAGTGAAGTCGTTTTCCCTGAGGCTCTTTTGTGTGCAAAATCCTCACTCAATTGACATGTGGACATCATAAAGCTGATGAAATGCAATTGTAATGAACAAGAGGGAGAGGCATCTGCAGCAGTCTAAATGAAAGACCCTTCCCTCTCGACATGCTAATTCAGAAAATCTGCTCTTAACTTGTACTCCCTCTGGATCCCAATGAATGTGAATCTCCATGAATGCATATTCAAAGTAGCATATTAGCCTCGGTAGCAAGTGAAATTTGAGCCTGGATGGACCAATTCTAATTTCAAGACAGATTATGCTGCATCAAACGTAGTAATGATTTGACAGTTCATTTGTGACGGGAGTCCTGCAGTCAAGGTTTAATGCACGGACAGACGCAGGTGTGCAGCCAGCACCAACAAAATCCGGAGGCTGCCAGTTAGGAAGCCTCACGCATGAAGAAAGGTGAAACATGCTTAAGAAATTAATACTATCTCCCTTAAAGCATCTTGGAGCAGTGGCTCTCCAACCACATCTTCCTTATTGCATCATTGAATCCTGGCTAGGAGAGGCCAGAAAGGGCAGCCCAATATACCCTACGAATTAGTTCCAGGATGGAACAAATGAGGAAGGAGGCTCAGAGGATGGTTTGGTTTCTTAACCATATTCTAGATAAATAACTGGGTGTGCCTTTGGAAATGTGAGCGAGCTCTGTCTCTGTCCCTGGAAAGGGTGGATGGGTGCAAACTGCTGCGACCAAGCGGGCTCTCACAGCATGGGCTGACTGGTCACACGCACGGGCTCTGCCTGTGCGTGTGTAGTGGGTGCTGATTTTTAAACTCTCTCCAGTAGGGTCCATTCTGGGCTCCTCTGCCTCAAAATGATTTAAACTGTTAATGGTTTTTACCAGGTAGACACCAGGTACTCAATGAGTTTAATTCCTTTGCGATTTTTAAGACAGGGACGAAAATCAAACCTGTATGTCCCTGCAGCATACGTGTTTTTAAAATAAAGCCTGTATCGAGAGGTTCAAAATTCTTGCAATAACAGCAAATACAGTTTCATAAAGCTACGAACGCATGAAAGAATTTAAATATACAATTAAAGTCAAACAGCCTTTGCTACACAGACATCTAAGTACTAATTAGCTGACACATTCTGGTAGCCAGAAAACTCCACCTAACTCGGCAAGAGACATCGCTTGACAGGACCTTTATGTCACCTAGGGGAATTTGTACCGTAGGGAAGGAAGCTGAGCGTCAAGAAGGCTGCCTCTCGCCTTTCCTCCTTCACTCTGTGTTGGCCAGCCATGCAACAAGGTGGTTGGATGCCTCACATGTTACTTCAGTAAGATCAGGTCTAAAACCAATATGTCCCAAGTATGACTGGCTAGGACACAAGTTATCTGCTGCAGAGTTGAAAAGCACCTTATCTATCCCCAGCAAAACCTCCCACTACTGAAGTTCAGTCAGTGTGGTCATGGCTGTATACCAGTGTCTAGCCTAGGTCAAAGTCTAACATCTTCTATTTGTGTGGACATTTCCTACGAGATTCAACACATAATTCCTTAAGCTTCTCTGCCCAACCATTTAATGAGGACCAGAGTTGCTGCTGTTCCAGTGTGTAGCATGACTCATCCATCAACACAAAAGGATGTCACCACGCCGCCTACATGCAATCCAGCTGCAATGGCTGCTGGTTACACTCGATCCTCTGAAAAGGCAGAGGGACGCATCTTGTCTGCTGCATCGCTGAATACACTGAGCAATCAGGCATCTTGGTGTCCTTTACGTTCTTTCTTTCCTATTCCAAGTTCTTTTGGGGGCAACATAGGGAACAACTTAGCATCTTCACTCTTTTACTTTTTGTCTTTTATCCTTATAAGACAAGAACTGGTATGGGAGGTGCAGCAAGGGTACGGGATGTACTGAGGACAGTGCTGCCTCTCACCGGGAGCTGTGCAGAAATGGTGGTTGTTCACAGCTGGTCTCCAGTTACCTTTGTTGGTTTTATTAAAGCCAACTGGCTGATAGCAAGTTTGCTGATGACACAAAGCTGGGTGGTGTTGCCGACACGCCAGCAGGCTGTGCTGCCATTCAGTAAGACCTGGACAGGCTGGAGAGCTGGGCAGAGAGGAATTTAATGAACAATAACAAGGATAAATGTAGAGTCTTGCATCCGGGCAAGGTACCAGTATAGGTTGGGGGCTGACCTGTTGGAGAGTAGTGCAGGAGAAAGGAACTTGGGGTCCTGGTGGACAGCAGCATGACTATGAGCCAGCAGTGTGCTCTCGTGGCCAAGAGGACCAACAGCATCCTGGGGTGGATCATAAGCAGGGTGGTTAGCAGATCAAGAGAGGTTCTTCTCCCCCTCTACTCTGCCCTGGTGAGACCACACCTGGAGTATTGTGCCCAGTTCTGGGCCCCTCAGTTCAAGAAGAACACAGAGCTGCTGGAGGGAGTCCAGCGTAGAGCAACGAGGGTGATGAAGGAAGAGAAGCACCTCCCTTATGAGGAGAGGCTGAGGGAGCTGGGTCTCTTTAGTTTAGAGAGGAGGAGACTGAGGGGTGACGTCATTAATGTCTACAAATATTTGAAGGTGGGTGTCAGGAGGATGGAGCCAGGCTCTTCTCAATGTCATCTAGTGACAGTATGAGGGACAATGGGTGTAAACTGGAACATAGGAGGTTCCGCATCAATCTCAGAAGCAACTTCTTCCCAGTGAGGGTGGTGGAGCACTGGAACAGGCTGCCCAGGGGGGTTGTGGAGTCTCCTTCACTGGAGATGTTTAAGACCCGCCTGGATGTGTTCCTGTGTGACTTGGTCTAGGTGATCCTGCTGTGTTGGGGGGACTGGACTAGATGGTCTTTTGAGGTCCCTTCCAATCCCTAATGATTGATTCTATGATTTACATTACTGAAGAATCAGTGACCAGCATCCATCACAGGCAAAAACCATAAACATCATAAGCATTGGCCAGACACACAAACACTGTAAATGTACAGTAGCAGTATTGAAGTCATTTCTCCTCACTCACCAACACAATAGGTGCTTTTTGTCTGTGGTCGTGTCTTGAACATCATTAAGTCACTATACAGAGAGTTGGAGGAGGGAGAGGAAGCAAAACTACCTGCAAGACTGCGTTAAATTTCTTGTTCAGTTCTACTTACATATTCCTGGATTCACTGGCAGTAGTGGTCTGAGACCACAGAACTCCTGGTCTCCCCGTTCCTGCTGTTTGTGCTTATTGAGGCATACAAAGTGGACTTTCATTTCCTTCTTCCCAGTAGCCTAGAAGAGTTATATGAAATTGTAAATTATGAAAATAAGTGTCGTTCTAGACATCAGGTTTTGATGTGATAATAAACGTCATTCGTGCCATGAGTTGGGATCATATTTTGTGCCCTCTTCAAACCTGCTCAAACAGTATCACACAAGCTGGAACATAGGAGGTTCCACTTCAGTCTCAGAAGGAACTTGTTCACAGTGAGGGTGGTGGAGCACTGGAACAGGCTGCCCAGGGTGTTGTGGAGCCTCCTTCTGTGGAGACGTTTAAGACCCGCCTGGATGTGTTCCTGTGTGACTTGGTCTAGGTGATCCTGCTGTGTCAGGGGGATTGGACTAGATGATCTTTCGGGGTCCCTTCCAATCCCTAATGATTCTATGATCTAAGAAATTACCACAAGAAGAAGACCTGGGCTCCATTGCCTGTTGCTTCAGAAGCGTCAGTTTACAGTGCTGTTTAATAGAGTTTTTTGCCTTTTTGAAAAGATTTGTGCCCATTGAGTGCTCCAAACCACTTTGGCAATCCTTAAAAGGTTAACGAGTGCTGCCTGCTACAAGATGCCAAACTGATTTAATTCAGAAAATGAGAAAAGGTTCCTAAAACGTCACCAACTGTCACTCAGGAAATGACATAGAGTGAGACATACTTTTAGTTTCCTAAGCAAGGTCTGGAGAACACTTCATGCAGTTCCTGTGTAAGTTGCACCTCTCTCCAAAATGTTCTACCTGGAATCAAAACCAGCAGCCATTCAGTGCCCTGATTCTGTCCCTCAAAGCACTTGTAGCCTCAAACCTTCTTTACTCTGGACATGCCAGCCTCTCATACCATGTAGCACCTTGCACAGGTCACTGAGTGGCACCCTTTGTGCATCCCAGTGCGCCCCAGCATCTCAGGGTGATCTGAACGTGGTTCAGGTGGGACAAGGAGCTAGGCATTTCCAGGACCTCCTCCTTGCACCTGGGGATGGCTGCTGGGGAGTGGAGGGGGTTCCCTTGTTCTTCCCAGAAGAGGAGAGGCAAATGAGACTGGTCAGAGTAGTAAGGAGAAGACAGTACTTCTCTGCACCCAGGAGCAGTCCTGCGTGGACAGCAGTTTAGAGATGGCAGACTCATTGAAAATGCCATTCTTCATCATAGGTCTCCTCCTCCATCAGCTAGGGGCACGTACAGGTTTCTGCAGAACTCACCACAGACTTCTGTTTCAGCTTCTGAGGCCTCACACTCCTGCCTCCTTACCAGCACCTACGGAGGGTCACTTTGACAGGTCTGTCATGGAGACAAAGGACAATGTTTTTCCCAAGCTGAAACGCTGGCTAATGGCACAAACAAGACCATTTAAAACAGCGTCACCTCAGACCAGACAGATCTTCAGACACCACAGTTTTCTGTGATTCTGAAGCTCCTGTGATAGAAAGGGGCTCTGAAATGGCTGTGAGCCCCTGCCCTTTTTCAGAGAGCATGGTTGCTGTGCTCTTTTCACTTCTGCACCACTAAAGCATTTACTGGTGATACATGACACTTGCAGGATGCTTCTGTTCTACAAGCATTAAATATAGGTCATCGTAATTTATTTTCTAGAGTAGAATTTTAAAAACTAAATGACTACTCTATGTGGGGTGACCTGCCAGAGGCTGCTACAGATCCACAGCCATGTCTGGTCTTTTCTAGATTGGTTTTTCTGCAGCCTGCATCCCAACTCCACACAGCAACTAGGAAGACACCCCACCCCAACCCCTCAAACATTCCCAAAGCAGCAGGCCAGCAAACAATCTTTAGGTGCAAGTTACTTGCAGATACTATCGGATTATGAGACAACATTCTCACAGCAGCACTGGTCTTTGGTTGCTTTACTGAGATTAATTCTGCAGCTTTAATCCCTGCAACACCCTGCACTGCACTTTGTAGGTGAACAGCAGTTGAATATCCGTGACCACGACTGGTATCTGATGCAAAGATTTCATCAATGCTGCCATGAGGATTTTAAATTTTATTCTTCTTGGTTGCATTCACTGAGCCTCAGTTCTGCAGCCAGGAGGAGTCCTTCTTGACTGATCTCTACGTGCACAGAAGTAGTACAGTGTGCTTCTTCTTGCTGGCTGAGGTAAACCATGCATTCCAAAGCACCAGTAGTGCTGTAAGCCTTGGGCTATCTGTATTTAACCATGATTTTAGGAGTCTGCAGGCAATTTCAGACCAGTTTCACAAGGAGGGAGCAGAGAATCATTAGATGAGATTGAGAAAAGCCTGGCTCCATCCTCCTGACACCCACCTTTCACATTGAGGTCACTCCTCAGTCTCCTCTTCTCCAAGACAAAGAGACCCAGCTCCCTCAGCCTCTCCTCATAAGGGAGGTGCTCCACTTCTTTCAGCATCCTCGTTGCTCTACGCTGGACTCCCTCCATCCCTCTTGAACTGAGGGGCCCAGAACTGGACACAATACTCCAGATGTGGTCCCAAGGAATGGCTGTTAATAAGAGTAACACTTGAATAGCTTACTCTTCAACAGTGTGCTCGCTGAGGAAAGTAATTTTCTAATTAATCAGCTTGTTCACAATCAGCAAGAACAGTGCTGTGTCACATCACTGATGTGGACGCGTAAGACAGCGGCTCTGGTGAAACAGAGGTGTCTGGAGCAACCACGGTGTTCCCGGGTCTGGCAATCAATGGAGACGATCCTGCCTCTCTCGTTTTCTATCACCTCTTTAATGTCTTTATTGATATAGTACTTAAAATTTGTCGTTAGCTCGTCTATATTCCTACCTTCCCTGTTTTGCGGTTTCAAGCAGCAGACCAGCACTTGGAACCATTTATTACTAAGCCCACATTTTCCGAGCCAAAGAATTGACTTAAATTGCCCTCTCAGGTGCTTTTAAAAGTTTAGTTGATATGGAGCTTAGGGACACGGTTTGGCGGTGGTCTTGGTACAGTTGGGTTATTGGTTGGACTTGATGATCTAAAAGGTCTTTTCCAACCAGAATGATTCTATGATTTTATGATCCTATGACTTGACTGTCTGCCCCAGATGGAGTAGTTGAGTTACCTTTAAACTCATCCTTCAGAGCTCCGTGTTTGATTCTTAGCTTATTTTGAGATGAAGCTGGATGCAAGTGAAAAGCAAAAGCTGAAAACTGCTGGATATAAAGTGGATTTGAAATAAATTACCTGACCCCTTAATATGTGTCTAGGAGTGACATTATCTACAGCTAGCATAGCAAGCTGAAAGCCAACCCACTTGCCACCGGGCACTGCCTCGAGCCAATGGCTGAGTACTGATCTTCATTCTCGTGTATGACAAACACAAGATATAAACATAATTATCCTTTTGTGTTCACTTACAGACCCCTCTCTTCACTCAGGTCATTCCTTCTCCCTTCTACCTGGCCTGGGTAAAGGTCCTTCACCTTGTTAATGCTTCGGAAGTCATAGGAGTCATTCAAAGCAGCGCTTAGTGCTTAGTACTCACCTCCTGCAGCGCTGAAGTCACCTAACAGCCTAGCAAACGCACGTGCTTCCCTTCCTCCTCAGGAACCGTGGGGAACCAAGGTTCAAAGCACTGCCCAAAGCCAAGCAGAGGTCTTCTGCGGTCTGAAGAAAAAGGAGTAATCCCAGAAGGCAAATTTTAACACTGTGGCCATATATGAGCTCTCCAAAATTCCTCTTTCACCTTCCTGAACTCTACCCCCATCTCAGCTGCACTTCCTGTAGTTGTTCTGGAAATAATTCTGCCCCGTGTTCGGAGCCCTGTCTGGTTTTTGCCGTCTGTCAGAAATGGAGAGGTGAGAGCACCGCTGGCAGCCCTGCCACCAGTGGGTTACTGCGCTCCTTGGAGAGGCCCATGCAGACGCAGCGCTGGAGTACAGGCGCTCCAGGAAAGCTCGTGCGTGACAGCAGTGGGCTAGTCAAACTCCAACAATTAAAAGAACACACTGAGTGGGGCTAAAACGTGACTCTGCCTGTGGTTACAGCACAAATTATGAGCACCCTCCTGCTAAAGTCACCCCAAACAACCTGCTCATAAGCCTCAAGCTTGTTTTGTTCTTTAAAGACTAAAGAAGGCTAAAGAACAACCATTTCTGCCTAAACTCTCAATAAATTAGACACTGGCTGAGAACTCCCTGACAGTCTAGTTGTCTGAACACGTCTCCAGTTTGACAGACCGGATGATGCTCTCTGCTGTCTTGGCTGTTCACCTTACGTGAACCTCAAAACCAAACATTTCTGAATGGCACCTCTAATAGAGCAGATGAACATTCTGCTGATGCTACGGCTTCCTGGTGAATGGCTCCACAAAGGCAGTGATGAAGGGAAAAGCTTTCCACGGGTTTGTTTTTGCCAAAACAAATCAGTGGCCTGATGCATCTTAATTCCCTGGCCCAAAATATAATGTCACAGCCCAGAATCACCACGTGCTCTGCAGCGACTGCTTTCCAGAACAGTAACATTTTCAGAAAGCACTTTGACTAACACGTTCTTCCTACTCCACAGGACTATCCTACCCAGCATCGATTCCCTGGTGGTGAAATGGCCAAGTCCAGGTGAAGCATCCTGCTACAGCCGACGGACTTGGAGAATTAGTGTGGAAAAATCACTTAAAGCATCAACTGAGCGCCCAGCAGCGGGCAGAAAGGCAAACATCGAGCGGTGTGAGCACGGGGACACGCGGCAGACGAGGGGCGGCGTGCTTTCTCTGTGAAGGGACCTTTAATAGCTGTAACCCGCAAGGAGCTTTCCCAGACCTGCTCGCAGGGCCGGGTGCTGCACTGTAGGGCAACAAAGTCAATATCAGGTCTCTAAAATTTAAGTTCTAAGAAAACGTTAAGGGGTGTGAGTTATTCTCCCTGGAAAATAACAGCCTAAAAGAAGTTGACCAAGAAGAATGTGACTTAAAAGAATTTCTCAAAATTACGAGAAAGCTCTGATAAAATTATTAGTGACGCTTTGATCACAGTGGTAAGACACTCACAGGAGGTCCCAAGGGAACGGGTGGATGAGGTGGCTAAGCCATTCTCCACCGTAGCTGAGAAATTACGGCATTCTGAGAAACCATGGGTGATTCTCCCCAGTCTGCTCTGCTCTTGTGAGACCTCACCTGGAGTGCTGCATCTGGTTCTGGAGTCCCAGATGTAGGAAGGACATGCAAATACCGGAGCAAGGCCACACGAGTGCCGCAGGGATGATTCAGAGGGTGGAGCACCTCCTGTAAGACAGGCTGAGGGAGTCTGGGCTGTTCAGCCCGGAGAAGAGAAGGCTCCGGGGGAACCTTAGAGCAGCATTCCAGCACTTGAATGGGACCTACAGGAAGGCTGGAGAGAGACTTTTTATGGGGGACTTTAGAGATAGGACAATGGGGAATGACTTCAACCTAAAAGAGGGCAGATTTAGATCTTTGGGAGAAATTCCTCACTGTGGGGGTGGTGAGACACTGGAGCAGGTTGCCCAGGGCTGTTGTGGATGTTCCATCCCTGGAAGTATATAAAACCAGGGTGGACGGGTCCTGAGCAACTTGGTCTAGTGAGACACGTCTCTGCCCATAGCAGGGGGGTTGGAACTAGGTAATTCTTGAGATAATTTCCAACCTAAGCCTTTCTAAGAGTCAATGAAAAGAGAAGTGTAAATATTACAAACTGGGGTTAAAGAGTTCACACAGCTAAACCACTTCATGTTTATGGAGCACTGGAACAGGCTGCCCAGGGAGGTTGTGGAGTCTCCTCCAGTGGAGACATGTAAGAGCTGCCTGGATGTGTTCCTGTGTGACTTGATCTGGGTAATCCTGCTGTGGCAGGGGGATTGGACTAGATGGTCTTTCAAGGTCACTTCCAATCCCTGGTGGTTCTATGATTCTACGTTTAGATAATAATAAATGAAGGTAAAGTTCATTGCTACTGAGGTAAATAAAAATGTTCATTATCTGAAGCAGGTAGGGCTTCTCCTGGACCAAATCCAAGGTTGAAAAAGAAATCACACACCAATAAATCGATGTCCTTGGCTATTAATTTCTGCACAAAAAAGCAGCAATGGTAAGATAAACACTTGGAATAAATGGCTAAATCACAGTAGGAAAACTGGGTGATATTTCTTCTACTTGGGAGACCAGATCGTGAAGGAAGCTTCGGAGTCTGAGTCTTCCTGTGCAGGCAGAGAGAGCTGTATTGGTCTCAGATGAGAAGCTGATGGCTGTAAACCAAGATCTTGCTTCTTTGCATCCCTACTCTGTGAACCCAGAGATGAAGAAACGAGATTATTGGAAGCTGCCACGTGGAAAAGAAAGGGCTGCCACGGGAGCTGTGTTCTGCAATCCTGTGAGGTGGTTGAGGCTGATCTATGTGGGGAGGTGTCTGCCACTGACACACAGCAACAGTGCTTCTCCTGCTCAAGAGCTGGTGCTAGGAGAGAAGGAGCTTTTGTGGGGCCTAACCAAGAAGAGGTATGCTTAACCATCGATCCTGCCTGAAGCAAGGAAAAGTGAGGGCATCCGGCACTCTAAGGGAAGGGAAACACTTCCCAGAGCTCTGCGAGAAATTCTGGACAAGCAGCTGCATTCCTTTGCAGAAACTGCTTCGGCGACAACACAGCCCCTCCTGGCTCCCTCCAGCCCGGCTCTTGCAATAAATGTCAGCCCGCAGCCGTGCTGGGCATAATTAGCCTACAATAATAAATTACTCACATTTTCAGGAAAATATTAGAGACCATCATTATATGGAATAGAGCTGCATTCAGCTGCACAACCCTACCTAATATGATGGATGGAGTAGTCATACTGCTGAATACATTTATCTAGAGTGAAGTGATTATTTCGAAGCCGAACACAGTCAGAAGTAGGTGCGTATGAATCATACACTCCTGCACGCTGGAGAGCAGCAGACTAGCACATGTTGTAGGTCAGCTGACCAGCCCATAGCTTTTACTTGGTAGATTATTTCTCATATATACCCTAGGATTTTAAAGATCAATCTCAAAATCCCTCTGAATTTAAAAATTATTCCACGGGGTTTTTTTTCCCCCAACTTCTTCCAAGAGAAAAGACACTGGAAATTTTTTGTGTGTGTCTTAGAGATGACCTGTCCTGCTACTTGATGCCACTCTCCACCCCCTGGTGAAAGTACATTGCCCAGAATACCACAGGCAAACATGTTGTTAAAATAATGTAACAGCTAATTATTCTATGAAAAAGTAAACAACGAGGGACTTCCTGTGAGGACTTCCTCATATCCACGTGAAGGCAAGACAAAACAGGAGTTGTTTCCATAGAATAATGTCTATAAATATGTGAAATATGTAAAGGATGGGTGTCAGGAGGATGGAGCCAGGCTCTTCTCAGTGTCATCTAGTGATAGGACAAGGGGCAATGGGTGCAAGCTGGAACACAGGAGGTTCCACATCAATATGAGAAGAAACTTCTTCCCAGTGAGGGTGACAGAGCACTGGAACAGGCTGCCCAGAGGGGTTGTGGAGTCTCCCTCACTGGAGATGTTCAAGGCCTGCCTGGATGTGTTCCTGTGTGACTTGGCCTAGGTGATCCTGCTGTGGAAGGGGGGATTGGACTAGATGGTCTTTCGAGGTCCCTTCCAATCCCTAATGATTCTATGATGAATCTCATCAGATCTACAACAGATCCATGTATCCCTTTTTGACACATTTTTGATTGCCAACAATATTTCTTTGGCCTTTTCCAATCATTTTAATAAAGCTAAGAAAGCCATCCAGGATCACACACAAGGTTCACGACTCTGTTTTGCAGTGGTACACTGGCAGCATCTTACCCCTGCTCCTTTGAGTAGGTAACGTCACTTTGGACATCAAGCTTGCATATCTGTGAATGAAGATGGGCTCTCTGTTCAGTGACTGGGCTCTCCAGAAGTCTCTGAACAGAGTTAGGTGCTTTAACAGGGTACATGAATATGCAGATTCATGTAGGCTTGCCTTCCCAAAGTGCAGTATCACAAATACAGTCTCTGCACACCCTCTGAAATAGGGGCACGTGTTTTTTGCATGGGCTTTTTGTGGAAAGGAAGCATGTCTTGCAACTCAAGAGAAAACAAAGATGAATGTGTTTACAGTCATGTTCCATGTTTGCATTTTTATCATTGCTGGAAGATGTGGAATTTTCCTCTCCACAATCTGTCCTAGTCACAAACAGCTCTTGTCTCCAGAAGCAATGTCCAGGTATTTGTGGATCGGTCTGCTTGTGTGAAACCTCCTATCACAGTATCACAGTAATGCTAAGGTTGGAAAAGACCTTAAGGATCATCCAGTCCAACCTAAATCCAAATAAACCCAGTAAACCTAACATCTAACATCTAGATCATGCCACTCAGCACCTCATCCAGTCTAACCTTGAACACCTCCAGGGATGGTGACTCAACCACCTCTGTGGGCAGCCCATTCCAAAACCAGATCACTCTGTCAGTGAAAAATCTTTTCCTAATGTCAAGTCTAAACCTCCCCTGATGGAGCTTAAGACTATGACCCCTTGTCTTGTCTCCAGTGGCCAGGGAGAAAAGACCAACCCCTGTCTGACTACAACCACCTTTCAGATAGTTATAGACAGCGATAAGGTCACCCCTGAGCCTCCTCTTTTCCAGACTAAACAAACCCAGCTCCCTCAGCCTCTCCTCGTAGGGCTGATCTTCCAGCCCCTTAACCATTCGAGTTGCCCTTCTCTGGACTCGTTCCAGCACCTCGACATCCCTCTTAAACTGAGGGGCCCAGAACTGACCACAACACTCCAGGTGTGGTCCAACCAGTGCTGAATACAGGGGAAGGAGAACCTCCCTTGACCTGCTGGCCACACCATTCTTGATGCAGGCCAGGATGCCATTGGCCCTCCTGGCTGCCTGGGCACACTGATGACTCACGTTAAGTTTGCTGTCCACTAGTCTCTTTCCACCTGAGAACTCCATTCCCAGCCTATAGTTCTGCCTATGTTCCAGCTCACACCCATTGCCCCTCACCCTAGACGACATTGAGAAGAGCCTGGTTCCGTCCTCCTGACACGCACCCTTCACATATTTGTTAGACATTAATGAGGTCACCCCTCAGTCTCCTCCAAACTCAAGAGACCCTCAGCCTCTCCTCATAAGGGAGGTTCTCCACTTCCTTCATCATCCTCGTTGCCCTACGCTGGACTCCCTCCAGCAGCTCCACATCCCTCTTGAACTAAGGGGCCCAGGACTGGACACAATACTGCAGATGTGGTCTCACCAGTGCAGAGTAGAGGGGGTGAAGAACGTCTCTTGGTCTGATATTTATTGCAAGAAGTATCTGTCCTAAAAGCTAAAGCACTTGCTCACCATATATCAGCATTTTAAGATAGTTTTTATATGATACTATCCCTGTCCTGAAGCCAACCTCATCATCAATGGAAACAGGATTATAGTTGCATAAGATTCTACTCACCGTGGTGTTTCTTCAGTTTCAAAATAAAGGGCACCTACATGAAAGGAAGATCAACACTTAATTTTTGTTAGATGTGCCAGAAATATTCCAATATATGTAAAGTAAGGAGCTACTCAAAGGTAGGATTCAATGCTACCCCCAAATTGCAAGTGTCTAAAAATTGTTAAGTATTGAGCATGGGAAACCTGCAGCCAAGCTCAGAGACCTTCCAACGGTTTTGGATCATGTGAATTCTTGTTCTCATATGTTTGATGTGTTAAAAGGGTGCAGAAGCAGCTGAGGCTCTACTAATGCCTGCTGACATTAGCAGGCTAGTAAAAGCATAAAGCAGCCTGATATTAGGATGTGGCACCCATGTGGTAAATAGAAGATGGAGTGAACAGGGAGGAGCCATTTTATTGCTCAGTCGATACTTCAAGAGCCGTGATACTTGCAGGACAAAATTAAGCTGCAACTAATTTGTCAGACTTTCTGGGAATGGATGGAAAATGTGTACGAAGCGCTGAGTAAGCCTTGTACGCCCCTCTGCACTGAGCTGTCTACCCAGAGCCCTACTGCCCTGCGGTGGGGTTAGGGCTCCACTCAGCAAGGGCACTGTCACAGCATCTCTGCTGTTAACAGGGAGAAAAAATCCCTCTCCTTTTCTTGTGCGAGAGCAGCATCTCCTCAGCTCTCTTTCACCAGCTGATGACCAAGAGCTTGTCAGGCACTGTGAACTCCAGCATGAATTGGAAATATTAGGGAAAGATGATGTTTTTAGATGGGTTTTTAGTGCTTTTGGTTCTCACCTGTGCGTGGATAGGAGAGATTTACAGGTTCCTGGTTAGGGAGATACTTCACTTGTAGCTGGTCTTCCTGTCCAAAGAACATGCAAAATGGGACATCACACCTTTCCAGGGCCAGATTTGTTTCTTGATAACTCCTGGGCGGTTGAGGAGAAAATTAATTCTAGATTGATAGAACAAAAAACAAGTAATAAGATAGAGGAATAAACCCAGGATGGGGAAGTTTTGTCATTTGTTCTTTCTTATAGCTGATAGTGATTTTCTGTTAAATTGGTATTTTCAGACAGCTGATTTTGCCCCAACGATTTAGCACCTGAAGTGGTGAGTTTTCAAATTGAAATTACTTTAACTGTGAAAATCATAAATTCTGGTCGATCTGGCCAGGCACAGCCACAGCAGCAGGGGCCCCGGCAATGCCCACATCTCATCAGCCTCTCCTGTGAGAGCTGTTGGCTCACAGCAGGTCCTCCATGGGCTGCAGGTGTGGATCTGCACCATCATTAACCTCCATGGGCTGCCGGTCAACAACCGGCTTCACCACAGACTTCACTAGAACTTGGAGTACCTCCTCCCTCTCCTTCTTCGCTGACCTTGATGCAGGCAGAGTGGTTTCTCTCACATGTTCTTGCTCCTCTTTGGCCATAGTTGCTGTTGTGCAGACTCTCTGTCTCCGCTGTTGTCAATACGTTGTCACAGAGGCGTTACCACTGCTGCTGATGGGCTCAGCCCTGATCGGCGATGGATCTGTCTTGGGGCCAGCTGGCAGTGCTTTATTAGACACAGAGAAAGCCTGTAGCAGCCTCTCACAGAAGCCACAGCTGCATCCCTTCTGCTACCAAAACCTTGCCACGCACACCCAGCAGCTTTTTCTGTCAGCAGCTTACCTGGAGCACATGCGTGGTTTTGTACACTGTGATCCTGAGATAGTTTCATCGCTAGAACTCAGTGACCAGAAGAATCATGGAATCATAGAATCACTATGGGTTGGAAAGGACCTCAAAAGACCATCTAGTCCAATCCCCCTGCCACAGCAGGATCACCTAGACCAAGTCACACAGGAACACATCCAGGCGGGCCTTGAACATCTCCAGTGAAGGAGACTCCACAACCCCCCTGGGCAGCCTGTTCCAGTGCTCTGTCACCCTCACTGGGAAGAAGTTCCTTCTGATATTTATGTGGAATCTTCTATGTTCCAGCTCACAACCACCGCCCCTCGACCTATCACTAGATGACACTGAGAATAGCCCAGCTCCATCCTCCTGACACCCACCCCTCAAATATTTGTAGACATTAATGAGGTCACCCCTCAGTCTCCTCTTCTCCAAGCTAAAGAGACCCAACTCCCTCAGCCTCTCCTCACAAGGGAGGTGCTCCACCTTCTTCATCATCTTCGTTGCCCTGCGCTGAACTCTCTCCAGCAGCTCCACATCCCTCTTGAACTGAGGAGCCCAGAACTGGACACAATACTCCAGGTGTGGTGTCACCAGGGCAGAGTAGAGGGGGAGAAGAACCTCTCTCTGTCTGCTAACCACCCCGCTTATGATCCACCCCAGGATGCTGTTGGCCCTCTTGGCCACAAGAGCCCATTGCTGGCTCATGGTCACAGTATCACAGTAT
>VXBP01009015.1:56264-211923 GCA_013400115.1 Rhinopomastus cyanomelas | reverse complement strand
ATGTTAAAGAGGATGGGGCCCAGCACTGATCCCTGAGGAACACCACTAGTGACCGGCCGCCAGCTGGATGTGGCACCATTCACCACCACTCTCTGGGCTCGGCCCTCCAGCCAGTTCCTAACCCAGCACAGAGTGTTGCCGTCCAAGCCGTGGGCTGACAGCTTAGCCAGCAGTTTGCTGTGGGGGACAGTGTCAAAGGCCTTGCTGAAGTCCAGATAGACCACATCCACAGGCCTCCCCACATCCACCAAGCGGGTCACCTGATCATAGAAGGAGATCAGGTTGGAGAGGCAGGATCTGCCCTTCCTGAACCCATGTTGGCTGGACCTGAGCCCTTGGCCATCCCTCAGGTGTGCAGTCATCCTGCTGTCCACCAGGACCCCCAGGTCCCTTTCTCCAACAGGTCAGTCCCCAGCCTATACTGGTACCTGGAGTTGTTCTTGCCCAGATGCAAGACTCTGCACTTACCCTTGTTACACCTCATTAGATTTTTATCAGTAACACCAACGGCCTCTATGTCATGGCAGAATAAAGTCACCAATAGTCTAAATGCTACAGATCTTCCTTTATAAACTTTAAAGAAATGAACTGGAATGTGAAATAGAGATGTAATGATCAGCTGCTTTGTTTGCCTGATTGGAGTTTGACTCAAGTCCCAAACCTCTGAGGGTATGCCACAAATATGAGACTTGCTCGAATTGATTCGCTGAGAGAGCAGGTAATCACGAGAATTATCGCAACGCTTGGTGACAGGAAAGCCGGTGGCCGTGCACACCCAGTCACCCCCACAGCCTGTCACTGAAGGCTAAGGATGCACGTCAGAACTGAATTGCTAGGTAACCGCTGCAAAAGAGTGATTCGTATGTACACAGGTAAATTAATTAGTAAATCAGCAACAGCTTAGATGAAGCTGATGTTTTCTCAGCAAACTTCTAACGAAGCCACTAGAGGCAGCAGGTCAAAGACATAATTTTTCCATTGTCATTCTGCAGGTATATTGCAATTATTCAGTGTAATGCACTAAGTACAGGGTCAGGCTTTTTGTGCTCAAGGCAGTGTCAAAACTCCAATTGACTCGAACGCGAACTAAAACGGCCATTAAACGTGCAGGGGGACTCCCCTCTGTGTCTGCTGAGACTCGCAGTTTAACAGGATCATGTCAGCCACTCTTCGTGGTCTTTCTCTAAGCCTGTGAGTGAGATTTGTCCTCCACAATACTTGTCTAGGCTTTGGCCGTTGACTAATAGATATTAATACATACCAAAGTTTTCAGCTGAATGCTTTGTGGGGAGCTTTCCTATTTCTCCAGGCTTTCAGCCTTCCTTCTTACTTCTGGACCCCTGGGAAGTGTACTTCACACTGTTTTCCCTTGTCCTACTGCTTCGTTTCTTCTTGGCAACCGGAAGGCTGCCAAGAAGCAGCCTTCACATTGACCCTGACCCAATTGCTCATTTACCTGGTCCTTTTCACAGTATCACAGTAATGACAAGGTTGGAAAAGACCTTAAAGATCATCCAGTCCAACCTAAATCAAATTAAACCAAGTAAACCTAACATCTAACATCTAGCATCTAGATCATGCCACTCAGCACCTCATCCAGCCTAACCTTGAACACCTCCAGGGACGGTGACTCAACCACCTCTGTGGGCAGCCCATTCCAAAACCAGATCACATTTCCAGTGAAAAATCTTTTCCTAATGTCAAGTCTAAACCTCCCCTGACTGAGCTTGAGACTATGACCTCATGTCCTGTCTCCACTGAGAAAGGTAGCTTTACAGATAAATATATGGAGCTCAACTCTATCCATATCCATGGAGCAGATGTTCCAGATCTCACAGAGATGAGGGTCATGCCCATCAGGGGCAACTTTAGTTTACGCCGATCTACACGTGTAAACACCTTGTTATCACTTTCACCAGTGTCTGCACAGGGCCTTTTCAAGTTTTTCATGTTCAGAGATACGTGCTACTCGAGGCATTGTACCCTACACCGCTTTGAGGTACGATGACAAAGGAACAGCTAGGCAGTCTTCACACAAAGGCCGGGCAAAACCCAGGCTCTTCTACAGCTTGTGCCCTTCCCATCTCCGCAGCTTCCTTGCTGGTGTCCAGCAAGCCACAGGGCAAATCTCCACCTGAAATCCACAAGACAAGGGGACAGCTGGCACCACAAAGCAGGAGAGGGAAAAGTTTCTTCCAGACTCTCTGATAACTAAACAACCTCCAGACAGCAACATGGCACTGGCATGCCCCTTCAGTCCCGAAAGTCAGAGGGAATCTATCCATCACATTGGCATGCACATCCACACTCATCTTTTCTTCCACTGTGGTTTTCAGATACCTACATTCTGCAGCGAGGTTGCAGACACACAGATTTTCACTGTATTTCTTTTGATTTTGTGAGGGCTTTAGACCATTTGCACTGAACAACCGTTTTCTTGCACAACATCCACCACAAGCAGCAGAAACTATATTGCATCTCCCCTCAAAATTAGTTTTAACTGCCGTGCAAATATTATGTACATCAGTGCAGAAAGTTTCCTCATGGACTTTACTTCATAGAATCGTTAGGGACTGGAAGGCACCTCAAAAGATCATCTAGTCCAATCCCCCTGCCACAGCAGGATCACCTAGCCCAAGTCACACAGGAGCACACCCAGGTGGGTCTTAAACATCTCCAGAGAAGGAGACTCCACAACCCCCCTGGGCAGCTTTTCCATCCAAAACTAATTTTTCTGAAACTGAGGTTTGTAACGTTGTCATCGACAGAAAACATGACCACAATGTCATTATTTTCAGAAAGAAAATACACCCTCTGCATCTGCAAAGGGTTATATTGCACTGCCAGTTCACAGTGAACCAAGAGAACAACCTCAGAAGAAAGCACTGGTGGAAAGCAGGCTGTCACAACCGGAATGGGAAAGCCATAAAGTCAATATATGAATGTTATTAAAGAAGCCTCCACACGAGTTTGCGTTACGCTTCTCCTTAGCTCTTTACAGACTCTGTTAGCTACAGAATTCAACTCATTTTTAATTAAAAGAAGAGCATAAACTCTAATTCAGACAGCGTGAAAACTACCGAGACTGCCAGAGCTTCTACTCAGCTCAGCGAGGTCATCCCAGACTGACTCCACATTTCATTCAGACCGAAGACAGTCTAACGTTTCAGCGACGGCAGCTGAACCCTTTGGGCACACCACTGCGTTCTCCAGACTTCTGTTGAAGTTTGCGTGCACGTCTCGTTTGCAGATCTAGTATCAAAAAGAAAGGAAAATACATAAGATACACTTCCCCCTCCAAATTTTAAAATTACATCAGTGGAGGATTTAATATTAAAAAAAATAAAACCAGTAATCACTGGAGAGTGTTGAAGTGAAAGCTAAAGTAATAGGACATCCTTGGTGTGCAGTCTCAAGCAATTGATTGTGTCGGGATTCCCTGACAAACCCATTTCACTGTCATAAATAACTGCTGGTGAGCTCTCTCCAACAAACTTTTAAAACTATTTTTATTTTCAGCCTGTGTAACATTTTTAACCTATTTTAACTTTTTTAACCTATTTTTATTTTCTACCCAAGGATTGCTTATGTGTGTCCTGCTTCCTTTTACTTTTTCCCCAGGTATCTTCAGGCAAAATATTCCATTATTTTAATCCACATCACTGAATTTCTTGCTAATCTGGAGTGTACCATGTTCAAAATACAAGCATATTATTGACAGCTGAATTAATGGCGCTTCTCTTGTTGGACTTACCCAGCTCTTACCTGGTTCCTTATGTCAAATCTGAGCTTCCATAACAATCATAAAATAAACCTCCATCTTCTTCTCACAAAGGAGGTGCAAGAAAGATAAAATAAGGATCAAGGGCAACTCATGGTTAAACACATGAGGAATCACCAAATATCACATTATTCAGCCACTGCATGGAATTCATAAGCTAATATCAGCACCCTCATACAAAAGGCGTAACGCACTTCTACATTTGCTTCTTCAGAATGAAAACTTCAAGGAAGTCTTCTTCAAGATCTTTGAGCATCCTGCAAATTGCACTAGTGCATCAACAAAAATCGTCAGTCATGATGCTGTGTTTGTTCTCATTTGCTATAAAGAGCCATAAGCATGACCTGGAGATGTTTAAAACCCACCTGGATGTGTTCCTGTGCAACTTGGGCTAGGTGATCCTGCTGTGGCAGGGGGATTGGAATGGATGACCTTTTGAGATCCCTTCCAATCTCTAATGATCCTATGTATTTCTGCCTAAAGAAAGTGCGTTCATGGTGTGCTTGTCTAGCGCTCAGAGATGAGAGTACACCCCAAACCTCTACAGTCTGCAATTATACCTTCACCAAATTCAAGGGAAAGCTTTCTTTGAGCCTAAGCTCCCAAAAAATTTGGTGCAATGGTGAAGCATCCCCTCTCCCTGGCCTTGGCTTGCCCCCGTCCGTCCAGACTGCACTGCCTTGACCGCACTGGGTCAGTTTCTGGGTCAGAATCTGCTTTATTCCAAGTTCCCAAAAGCTTCTCAGCTCCGATGCAGTTAGAAATTCTTTGGAAATTTCTAAATTCTTTAGAAATGGCTTGTTAGCAGCGCTGGGTCAAAAAGCATTTTCAAAAACCCACAGGAAATATTTCAGGCAGTGGCAAGCAAAACGACACCCGCGTTGGTAAAAACCCAAAGCATGAGCACACCGAACCAAAACGGCCCCCCCCAGAAAAGGCGTCCTGTTCCCAAAGTTTGCGTCCCAGTGACAAACGCGCAAAGGAAGCATCACTTGATGTTGCTAACCGTGGTGCTCGAAGAAAGGCTCTTCTGCTTCTCTTTTACAGCGTTTCCTGCCCAGCTTTTTTGTCTGTGGAGACAGTCTGGTACGTAAATGTCCTCCCACAGTCTCTTCAGAATAAAAAGGGGGCTCTTGGGAATGGAAATTCTATTTATATTTATCATGGCTTGATAAGAGTAGCGCGTGTTTATTGAAATACACTACCATTATTCCTTCTTAACAACAGGCAGCCCTGAAGTGCAGTTATAAGTCTGTTTACACCACACAGATATCAAATTGACTTGCTAATGGTTACTTTTACTCGGTATCCATGGGTTACTGTGTCATGTGATTTGACATCAAGTACAGACAGTGCTGATTAGTAGCATCCAGTTCTGTCCATCTCTGTGCATCACTGAACCATCTGGTCATTTATTCACTAATAAGCCCCTAATGGCCCAAATATTCACCGGCCTGTCATTGTGACATGGCATAAAATGCCTACATCTTTCAACTTGCTTTGACATGTTGCTTGTTTCACATCAAAACCCGTCATTTACAGGGAAAGAGCTCAGAGGGGTAAAAACTTGACCTAATCTGCAGTGTTAACACAAAGACAGAGGCTTTGTTATCTGGTAGCCTGACTGAAAGCATGTAAATGGGCATGAATTCATTTTGTACATTTTTCCATGCTCATTTTACAACATCCTCTAAGTTTGGTATTGTCCCTAATGTGGGTTTTTATGTGGGTTTTGCCGGGAGACCTCCTTTCTTTATCTGCTCAGATCCTGAGGAGAGCTTTAAAGGAGTTGGACTTGCAGAGACGTCCATCAGCTTTCTGTGTGTAAAGGTGTATTTACGGGAATATCAGGGGCAGCCACGCCGTTTCGTTTCGATTCCAAAATCGCAAGAGTAACTGTTTTCCGTTGTGCTTCTCATCGGTGCCTAGATACCAGTTGGCAGCGTTGTTCTTCCTGCCCTAAAGACAGGAGGGAGATGCATTAACTGTTTCCAACATAGCCCGTTAGATTTCACAGTAGCCTTCTCGGCAAGACAAGCCTCACAGTACGTAGCCACGCAGCAAAGTCCAACACATTGTAACTCTGGAGCCGCGAACGCTTAGTAGCTGAAAAGCCTCTCTCTTCCATCCCGTCGCACAAAATCGCTGGAGAAGAAAGGGGTCGCAGTCGATGTTTTGGGTTGGTTTTTTTCCTAATCTTACCGGGCACAGCCACAGTTAAAATACTTTCAAAAAAGGCAAACACCCATTAAACTAATTGCTGTTGAAATCTTGGTTAATACATCATTAAAATGTGATTAAAGCATGATGTAATTGATTGTAACTGGAACACTTAGGGTGGTTTTATGGCTCTGCAGTCATTGGTGTGATGGGACAAATAATTCACCCAGTGTGCTAGCTTCACTTGATGTGTGTGTGCCTCTGTTGGCACACGGGCTCCTGAAGCAGGAATGCTCTGCTCAACAAAAACTTCCATTGTGTTGCCTTCTGGCTGTTGCACTGGTTGTAAGGTGATAAGTAAAATCTTTTCCTGAATTATTTTAATGTATTTTCACATAACTGCAGTGTTTAAAAGGGTCCTTTATTTTATGGTTTTGTGGGCTGATGATATTTGTATGTCGCTGGTGGTAGTTCCTGTTAATGACCTGGACGCCACCTAGGATAAAACCTCCGCCTGCTCACGTTAGTGAATTTGATCCGAGAATTCAGGTCACCTAATGAAGCAATTTGAATTTTGGCATCTTCAGAGTGAGATTCAATCAAGTTTAAATTTAATTTTGCACTAGTCAGTTTACGACACTTACAGTCGAAGCCGGGCTGAGGGTTTAGAATTAGTGTGGGCATTCCATTCCACGCGGAATTTCGTGTGTGCATTCAAATACCTCTGCTTTTTGATTATTCGCTTTAGCAAACCTTGCTACGGCGATGTTATTCTCAAGGGCATTGATAAACACATTCCCTCCTGTCTTATAAGCTTGAGAATACCTTTTGCACTTCCTCGGAGCCCTCAAAGCTAGACAGTGCCGGAAAACAACTGCGGTTTGTGAAGAATGGTAACGTTTGGAAACGAATCTCTGTGTGACATAAAAACAAAACCCAGAGCAGAGTCAAGTCAAGCAAGATGTGAGCAGATATCTTTGTAACCGCCTACGTAGCCATCTTATTAATAACGTTAGTTCCTCTTGCTGTAAAGGAAAACCCTGACACACGCAAAACCTTTCTGACAGCGTTTAATCAAAGTGGAAGATCGCTATTTCTTGAAACAGACAATGATCTGTTTCGATGGCCTGGCATTTACTGATGCAAGAAGCCATTAGGTCAACAACACAAGCCTTAATCACTTCAGGATGTAGTCCCATTTATGCAAAAAGTACTTTAAAGACGTCGAAATACTGAATGTAGGTTCTCATTCCATTGGAGGATTTGGTGGCAGGGCGATTGGACCGGATGATCTTTCGAGGTCCCTTCTAATCCCTAATGATTCTATGACTCTTCGGTTTTAAATTTTAACACGCTGAGCATTCTCAAATCAGCATTTACAGCAATGTCAGACACAGCTACTGAGTACAAGTGGCAGCTGGAGAGTAGTTCTTCTGCATCTTTTTTATGTCTTTCAGTTTTTGAAAATTAAATCAGGTTACGTCTGTCAAAAATATCATTTGAACCTATTTCAGTTGTATTTACACTTCTGAAAATCTTTTGGAGTTTTAAAGTCTTTTTTCAGGTACTGAACCTCTGAAATTTAGTTTTCCATTTTGTGTTTGAAATTTACTTGACACAGAAGTGATCATGTGGCGTAAGGCAAAAAGAATAATACATAATATTTTTAGTTAGAGACATGGTCAACATGTTGAACTATGTTGATACTGGGAAAAAAACCTGATGTTGATTAAGAGAATGGGTAGTATCACAGAATCATTAGGGATTGCAGGGGACTTCGAAAGATCATCTAGTCCAATCCAAGTAGCCACTTAAATAACTAGCACCCCTCAAGAAAAACGTTGTTTGTCTAAAGGACAACCTCTCAGACAAACTCAAACTCAGCATTTAATAAGCCTGGGCTCATCGTCGGCTCTCATGGAATGGGGAATGGAGAAAAGCATTTCCTTCTGAGATTTAGGGGGAGACTTTCATAGAAGAATTACTCTGCTCCGTCCGGAACACTGTTGGGGTGTTTTGGGGAGGATACAGCACAGGATATCTTAAAGGCATCTGGAATATTGTGTTTGATCAACTTCTGATTACTGTAGGATTTGCAGAAAGCTTTAAACATAAGGATGCTGTCAGCTCTGGGTACGCAGATACAAACTGAACGGTTTTTAAACTTCAGCGGCGTAGTTCCCTTCAACAAACACACACGTGTCATGAAGTGGCAGAGTCCGAGCTACTGGGTGGTAATACCTGTGATCAGCAGCTGTATTTCAAATACAGAAGACTGACAGAAATTTCATCCCATTTTTAACCAGATAAACATAAGCCCATGTTCCTAAAATGCCCAGTTAACAGGAGAAAGAACACATTGCTCATTATTTTAGTGCCCAGGCAATGCCAGTGGGCCACAACTTCTGCCAGCTCCCTTTGAGTCACAATTAGCAGCACCACCTATTTCTGTGAAAGCAACTCGGAGGACAAGCAGGTTGCTTGTGCACTGCTGTAACCCAAAAGCTATTCTCTTTCCGAACCACGGCTGATCTCTTGCACTTGCCACACCCAAGTGGCTGCATCTTCAAAGTGTCTGTTTACGAAGCCACCTAATCAAGTATTCAAAAGAAATCTCACTACCTTCTTATACATGAGACAACAAGATTGAGTTTAAGCAACCCAATTTAACCAAAGGTCAGGCAGTGTTCAAAATGGGAACAAATATTATTCATTAATTTTGAACAGGTGGAAAGAAAATCACGTATGAACTGCTGGCAAAGCTGTTCAAATGTTGCAGACCTGATCAGTAGAGTAGCACAGCTGTCCTCAACAGTGTGAGTTGGGCCATCCTCCCCAAACCTCCTCCGCGGAGTGTTGAATTCCTTGCTCTTCAGGATAAATGCTCACAACTTGATATTAGGATATATACTCAACTTAATATTAGGATAAATACTCACATCTTAATATTAGGATAAATACTCACATCTTAATGCTGGGAACATTGCAGACTGTCTTCACAGCAAGCAGAGCTTTTCTTAATACATCTTTAATTCAATGCAGTAAAAAAACCCATAAATATTTCCTGGCCTCTGACGAAAAAACGTGCCCCCAAGCTGATGCACACGGAAATAGCAACGCACTGCTACTGCTCGCCTAGGTGAAAATTAACCCGGTAACAGCACAATTTAATACTGAAAGCCACTAAAGTCAAACCTACTCAACCGGTGTCTGGGTATTTCTCCTAAAATATTCCTGTTTTTCTATATTAAAAAGTAAGTGCTCGTGAAAGTAGTACTTGTTCAACCAAAAGAATGAGGAAGTGTAAACACTGCACCCTTTCAGATTAGCCCAAATTATAACGGTATGTATTAACGTTCCACTTAATTGCTTCTCAGTCCTGTGAAGACATAAATGCATTTGCTGAACTTTTTATATGTGAGTATTTACATTGGTTTAAGGTGTATCCCAGTGTTTGAAATATTAGGGATTGAGCATAAGGCTAATGACATGCAAAGAGCATGTGTAACTCTTCTAACGGCATCAACTGTCTTATATGCGAAACTAAATGTGCCTGCTGCTGTGCCTGATTGTCGACTTTCTATTAAGCGCTTTATTTGAAAACAGAGCGGTGGAAAGTTAATTTTAAACTCGAGCACTTGTGTATTCAGACCCAAACCCACGTGAAGCACACAGAAAGAAGTGCCATTTATTAATCGGGCAGAAGAACCGCCGATGCACTAACCCCACTGCGGCAAAGAGCATCAAAAATGCCACGTGGCTTTCCACTGGCCACACACACCACGTGCGTGTGCCCCACACACACACCTCACGCCCCAGACGTGAGGCAAAATCAGTACAATTTGGGTCCGTTCGTGCTCACAAACACAGTGGTTCTCTAATTTAATAAATCTCAAGTAGGGTGAAATACATGTTGTAAGCTGGTGACAAGTCTACAGCGGTATCAATACGGGGGTATGAGATGCAGACCTAGCTCTGTAATGAATCTGCGTCCAGTTTTTTAAATAATCATCGCAACAACTTGCCGCTACAACTTTGCAAGTCCAGCTCGTGTGATTGACTGCATACTCATAAGAGCAACCAAAGCACCCATCACTGTGATCTCACAGTATCACAGTATTACCAAGGTTGGAAGAGACCTCATAGATCATCTGAGTCACCCTTCATACTAGAGGGATGTCAAATAGTTTAGTAGGTGACAGAGAGGAGAAAAAGGGTCTGTACTGCGCTCGTCGGCAGAGCTATCAGCCTGCACACAGTTCGAGATCCACTAATCACTCACAAACACTCTGATCCCACTTTTGCTCCCCCAAGTAATTGAGTATGCCAGGGTCACCACAGGGCTACCAAGAAATGATTGTTACCACCAACCAGGAAGATTGGAAGTGAGAACACCACAGCTGTCTGATCCAGTATATGAGCCACTCCTCTGCAGAAAGAAACTAGTGACCTGAAGAAAGTCCTGCGTATGCTAGCCGCCCTTCAGCGAGGAGGAGGCTCTAAAGTCTGCAGCAAAGACGCGTGGAACGCTGCTTCATCTCCCTACTCTAGTGAGCAGCCATGTCACATTTTCCACCAGAATCCATTGTCCCTGTAACTTTTTAAGGCTGTTTTGGGAAATAATAGAATCCCACAAGGGTGCTGTGGGCTCCCTCACAACACGATTTCTTCCAAAGACATTAGTTAGCATAATTAAATGATCTGTGGCAGAAAAGGTGTGATGGTCACGGCACATGCTGTAACAAAACCTTAAAGCCTCCACCAGCCAAAGTTCATCTGTCATACAAAAAGCACACGAACAAATTCAAGACAGAGCTACCATACGGGTCTAGCACCCAAGTTCCCCACTGAAGACAGACCTCCTTGGTTCAGCAGCAGAAGGCTTTGTGGACGTTTTCTTGATCCATTGTATCTGATGCACATTCTGGACTTTTCCATTGACATCTGTAGAAGTATCTGATGGCGGTTTAGTTTGCAATCCAGTTTTCTGTGGAACTTCCGCAGCAACAAATACGGATGTTCTCCTCTCGGCAATTGTCCAACATCCTGCTCAGTGTTTTCAGACAAAACTCATCTTGTTCTGGAAATCCACATTCTAGCAACCTCTACCTGGTGATTCCGAGAGATTCTTAGACCCTTAATGCATATAAATCAATTAACAATCAGTAGCAATTAATAGCAATTCTGAAAACAGAGTCAAGACAAACTCGGATGCTCAAAATCACAGGCACGTTTGGGAAGATAAAGACCCATGACGTGTACCTGCCTTAGGTCAGTAAAGCTGTAGCACAAGCATTGGACTTGCTCTACAATCACGCATAAGAGACACCCCTCATGGGGTGTGCATGGCCCAAGGAGCTCTGTTCTGAAGACCTCACCCTGGCAAATCTCTTTCTGGTTTGCATCTGAGTTCAGATTCTTACCCTTCAGTGATGGCTCTGCTGCTGCCTCTTTTCCCCCTGTGCACTGAGTAGATGATACTTTTTGATCATCTACAACAACCAGTTGTGTCACAGGATTCAAAATACATTCTGTTTTATAAGGCAAGAAGGTACTAAAGACGGGCAGCACTGCTCTTTTCTTCACCCCTTTGCACACATGTAGAGTCTGTTTCTGCTGAGAAAAATCCAGAGGAATCCAGACTCACCTCTACTTGTCTCTGCAGGAAACACTTGCAGGTGAGAGCAGAAGTGGAAGAAGCGTTGGAGCCATTCCGCACAGTCTAGTGCTGCTAGCCCAGATCTTGGGAAACAAGGCATTACTGCTTTTTTCTAAAAGTGTTTTTAAATTATGCTTAAAACAATTATGCATCCAGATTTCAGATGTAGTTAAACCTCCATGTCCTTCCTCAACTTAAGAAGGACATTGAGGTGCTTGAACGTGTCCAGAGAAGGGCAACGAGGCTGATGAGAGGCCTGGAGCACAAGCCCTGTGAGGAGAGGCTGAGGGAGCTGGGATTGTTTAGCCTTGAGAAGAGGAGGCTCAGGGGAGACCTTATTGCTGTCTACAACTACCTGAGGGGTGGTTGTGGCCAGGAGGAGGTTGCTCTCTTCTCTCAGGCAGCCAGCACCAGAACAAGAGGACACAGCCTCAAGCTGCGCCAGGGGAAATTTAGGCTTGAGGTGAGGAGAAAATTCTTCACCGAGAGAGTCATTGGCCACTGGAATGGCCTGCCCAGGGAGGTGGTGGAGTCGCCATTCCTGGAGCTGTTCAAGGCAGGATTGGACGTGGCACTTGGTGCCATGGTCCAGCCTTGAGCTCTGTGGTGACAGGTTGGACTTGATGATCTATGGGGTCTCTTCCGACCTTGGTAATACTGTGATACTGTGTGAAATGAAGGAAAACTTGCCATGTTTTCCTCAAACTTGCACTCTAGTTTTCTCTAATCCATCTAATTCTTCTCAATCCTAGAATTACGGACAGCGTCAGTAGTCCACTGTAGCGGCAATTATGTTTTTCCTTTGCATGCCAAGGTCTGACTTGAATTCTTTTCTCATGTAACACGTCCAAATTTGTATTTTCAGAAGCAAACATTAGAGCACAAATCACCAGATCTCTCCTCTCTTGTCACGTGCACCGCTCATTTTGAGGGAACGATGAGCTCCCTGTTAGCTGGCTTCACTCCAGAACTAATTATCTGAGATTAGTGACCTGCACCAACCTTGCTGATTTCAAGGAAATGCACCAAGCAGACTCCAAAACAAGGGCAAAGACAGAACCTTTGTCCCACCAGTAACCACCGCTAGCGTAAAGTTTTCCCTCCTCTGAAATCACAGAAGGCGACACAAGCCGGCGCAGAAACTAGAAGGGCACCTCTCCGTCAGTGAGAACAGTCTATCAATAAATCTTCCCATTTTCAATGCTTTAGCCACCTTTTGGTTTTCTTTGCCAATTTCTTTCCTGGTTACTTTGCACCAGGTCTCAGTTCTGGATGTTTTTGTTAAGCAGTTGTGCCACGCGAGCAGGGAAGGCACAGCCAGCCGCCGACGTTAGCTTCTAATGGAAGTAGAGAAAAGGTCAAACAAGAGAGCAGCGGACAAAAGGGTGCACCTCTCCTTTACCAACCCTTGTTAGTCTGGAGTGCAAACTGCCCCACATCACCTCTCCTCACTGGAATGAACATCCAACAGTAAAGTGGGAGCTTCAGCGGGGATAAATAGAGCAACTAAGGGAGGACAGCGCTATCACTAACATTACTTCTGCTGTGATTAATACTCTTGTGACAATTTAACAAGTGTTTTACAACTGCTGTGCACGGTGCTCGTGTACAACCTCGAACAGTACACCCAGAGCAACTTAAATGCAGCGTGGAGCTGCCTGTGTCTGGAGTGCCTGGGCTGGGCCCTGCTATCACACACAGCTCACTACCCTTCCGGTTTTCCACAGCTTGCAGAAGTATTTTCATGCTGGCCTTTGTGTTGGACCTACAGGAATCACAGCACTGTTGAGGCTGGAAAAGACCGCTGAGGTCATCACATCCAGCCTGTGACCTAACATCACCACCTCAGCTAGACCATGGCACTAAGTGGCACATCCAGTCTTTTCCTAAAACACCTCCAGGGATGGAGACTCCACCACTGCCCTGGGCAGTCCATTCCAATGTCTGATCACCCTTTCCACGAGGGTGTGCTTCCTAACATCCAACCTGAACCTCCTCCTTCAGGCCCTGCCCTGCCCTCTTGTCCTATTCACTAGTTGCCTGGGGGAAGAGTCCAACCCATACCCGACTACAACTTCCTGAAGACAATGAGAAGATTCCCCCTGCATCTCTTCCAGGCTAAACAACCCCAGCTCCTTCAGCCTCTCCTCAAAAGACTTTCCCCCTAGTCCCTTCACCAGCCTCATTGCCTTCCTCTGGACCCGTTCCAGTACCTCAACATCCTTCTTGGAGTGAGTGGCCCAGATCTGCACACTGTACTCAAAGTGAGACCTCATCAGTGCTGAGTACAGGGGCAGAATGATGTCCCTTGTCCTGCTGGCCACACTATTCCTAATATGAGCCAGGATGCCACTGGACTTCCAGGTCAGCTGGACACACTGCTGGTTCCTGTTCAGCCGGTTGTCAGCCAATACTCTGCCAAGCCCCTCTCCAGACACTCATCCCCCAGTCTGTAGCGCTGCGTGGGGTTATTGTGGCCAGAGCATAGGACCCTGCACTTCATCTTGTCCGTTGCCAATCTCATACCGTTGGCCTCAGCTGAAGATCTCAGCAATGTTTAGGTCACAGCAGCCAAATGACGTTCGTTGACTTCTCACAGGATTTGTGCAGGGTATTTGGCACCGTCCCACGTAACATCCTTGGTCTCTAAAATAGAGAGAAATGGATTTGACAGACAGACCGCTCAGTGGATAAGGAACTGGCTGGATGGTGACACTCACACACTCTGTGGAGGGTGGTTACAAGTGGTGTTTCCCGGGCACCTGCTCTGGGTCCAGTGTTGTCTAACGTCTTTGTCAGCGACACAGAGAGTGGCATGAAGGGCACACTTAGCAAGTTTGCCAGTGGCCCCAAGCTCAAGAGGCACAGTATGCTAGGAATTAAAAGCTGTATTTTGGAAGGATCACATCACTGGGAAGAGAATAATAAGTACTGTTTGGTTTTGGTACTCATGTATGATCAGTGTCACTCTCTAAGATTACATCTTAAAGTCAGAAGGACTATCTTAACCTATTATTACATCCAGTGTATGAGCAAGTAGCACTTACTGATGCAAACACTAACCTTCTCATTCAGAGAACAACAAATAACAGGCTCAATGAAGTAAAATAAATGTAGAGTAAATATGTCCTTTTTAGAGAGCAAGCCAGTTGCAGAAGTCTGTTAACTACGGCATAGCGGGTGGAAGGGGGAGAAGTGTGTAGCAGGATTTTTGGTTTGGCTTTTGTATATTTTACAACCAGCTGGGCTTTGCTTAATTTGCTCGCTGAAGTCCATAAATGAGTGTCCATACTTTAATCTCCCTGTACTTTCATCTCAGTGAATAATACATGTTTCTAGCACTGTGAACACAAGTTCTAAGCATTATTTGCTCTTTCCTCAAAGTTTTCAAACAATAAACGTTCAATCATTTATATCTCACTCAGCACAGAGGTTTATAATTTTGTGTGGTGCTGAACCATTCTAGAACTTCATCTCAGAAAAAGAATCTCCAAGGCAAGGAGACAGCCTGCTAGGCAAGGAGCATTCTGATACCAGACACTAAACGTATTAAAATATGTCACTTCAAGGTACTAATAACATCATCACAATTCATATTTCTAGAAAAAAAAGTCTCTTCCTCAAACAGGTACTGTATCTGATGTTGAGCAGAGCAGAATTCTAACACCTCCCACAGTTTAATAATGATGATGATGGTGAGATTCATGTTGCACAGTAATAATTTAAGCTGACAATATACAGTGTCATAGGAAGAAAAGGCCAAGGCAACAAACCAAGTACACCAAGACCCATCATTTCCAATTCCTTTTCAAGTCTGAATACTTACTGGCTGGAAAGATCCCAAACCCCTTTTTGTTCACAAAGCAGAAGTACTAGAGTTGTGGGTGTGCTGCGAAGCAAAATGTTAAAATAACCCATAGACCCCAAATACACTTTAATTTCTCACCTCAGTTTGTGAAGCCAGTGAATCCTTTCGGAGATTAAATGGTTTCTTGACTAATGGTTATATAATCTACTTGTACACATTTCCTGGACTCCATTAAAGCTCCTGCTCACACACCTTTAGCAAGAGATGAGAAAATTCTTACTTATCCTCCGAGTGAAAAAAAAGCCCTCTGTGTATTTAACTTGCACTATTTGTTTTTTAAGTACATTCAGTTGTTCCCGTGTAATTTGTTGCTAACGTTTAATGAGCTAATGTTGCTAACGTTTAAACACCTTTTAGGTGTTTGTCTACAGCTGTACAATTCTCTGCTGGCCTCTCCCTGAAACTAGAGCCCCAACCTGTTCATAAATACCAGCAAAAACCACAAATTCCAGAGACCTTCCCACAGCACTTTGTTCAACCTATAGCTCTTTAAACTTTGCACACCCACAGGTGTGTAGGGCAGCCCAGGAACCGGTATCTATCTGCTGACAGCCCTGCGAAGGGCAAGCCGGGCAAGCCAGCGTTCTGATCTAGCCTCCGTGTACAAAGTCAGATTAGAATAGAATAGAATCATAGAATAGAATCATTAGGGATTGGAAGGAACCTCGAAAGATCATCTAGTCCAATCCCCCTGACACAGTAGGATCACCTAGACCAAGTCACACAGGAACACGTCCAGGCGGGTCTTGAACGTCTCCAGTGAAGGAGACTCCACAACCCCCCTGGGCAGCCTGTTCCAGTGCTCTGTCACCCTCACTGGGAAGAAGTTCCTTCTGATATTTATGTGGAATCTCCTATGTTCCAGCTCACACCCATTGCCCCTCATCCTATCACTAGGTGACATTGAGAAGAACGTGGCTCCATCCTCCTGACACTCACCCCTCAAATATTTGTAGACATTAATGAGGTCACCCCTCAGTCNAAGTCATCAATGAATAGACTGAACAGGACTGGTCCCAGCACCGACCCCCTAGGCACTCTCCTGATGTCCTCACTACATTTCTGATTCCGTGCTCATGCTGTGACACCTGCAAGAAACCCAACTGCTCAGTTAAGTGAGGTTGTCAGCAAGCTAGGAAGGAAAGAAGCGACGTTTGTTACCAAAACCCAGAGAAAGCCAAGTACAATGCCCTTTCTGCCCTTCTAAATTGTTATTGCTTGTAGGCATCCTAACTAATCAACAAGCTTGTTGTGGCTAGGATGGCTGCCAAACCCCCCAGACAAATTTGATTATTGCCTTCCCTCGCCCCTCTGGTAGGACCTGCCTAGTGCTGGCTCCAACAAGGAGGGAGACTTATGTTGTGCGGAGATTCCTCCCCAGCAAGAAAGACCCGCGCAACGTGCTCCTTGCTCTTGCATCTAGTAGCACAGGGATGGGTGCTTTCCCCTCTGCTGCATGTCCTGTTTGAGGGCACCATAGTCTTCATGAGTGAGGTATAGGGAGCTGCTTAGCAGGCAGACAGCAACTGCTTCTGTCAGAAGGAGGTTCCACGGTGCTTTCCACAGCAATTCCGTATGGGGAACACTGCAGTAATTCAATGTGGGAGTGAAGAAGATCAAAAGTGGACCTGGTGAGGCTCACCCTCCTTCCCAACAAAAGCTCCTTTGCCAAATGTGCAGTCAGTAATCTCTTCCAAGACTGTTTAACCCCTGCCAGGATTTAGGCACACTGTGTGGCAGCAGTGCTCAGCCCTAATAGCCTGCAGTCTAGGAAGCCTGGAAGAGACAGGGGCTGTGTGTGTGGTCAAGCAACACCAGTAATGAACCCCTTCTCCTGCAGGGAAAGCCGGATCCTCTTTCCTCACAGAGGACATTACAGAGTGTATTTGGAGGAGACCAGCTCGCCTGGACGCTGCTGGTAACCTGGTTTCCAGAACGACAGTAGCAGAGCTAGAGTTAACCGAACTCTAAATCTATTAAGTTTTAAGATGGAGAAATCTTAGAGGAATACAGCACTGCTGGGAAATAAAAAGTAAGAAGAAACACAACTGTAATCAATCTTGGCTTCATTTAGACACGGCAACTGAAGAAAAAAAGGTCTGTAAGAGCCCTCTGTAGGCTATTCAGCCACCTTATTTAAATTTTGTAAGAGGATCTGAAACCCTCATTGTAGTCACAGGTAAACATCAAATAGTTCAGTCATGTCAGCAACCACTTTCCCACGGGATATTTTTTTCTGCAAAAAAAGCAGGAAGCCACTTCTGCTTTTAAAAAATAAGATTCTAATACATAACAAAAGTAATTATTGTTAACAGTAAGATCAGACCCTGTGTCAAAGTTATGGCCAGAGATAATCCCAATGTTATCATGAGCTCACATTCTGCCAGTAGCTCCTCCACTGAACGTTTACCCAAGCACATGTTTAGGTCCTAATTTCCTAAACTTTTTGATGCAGAGCCTGTCTTTAATGAATAAAACCTCCAGTGTGGAGCAGATACCTGTCAGGCCCTGAAGCTCTATAATCACTGTATTTTAATATTTCTTTTAAGATGCAGTGCAGTTGTCAGGTGTGTGTTCATTTTGGTTATGCCTAGGTGGGTTTGCAGTGGCATCGAGTGTGCAATTAGCCTATTCCCAGGTGAACGTTCTCTGCAGACATGTCACTGCAGAGATCACTTTCACATCTTTGCCTCTCTGAAGGTGGCAATAAACCAGTTGTTGCAGACTGTTCAGCTCACACTGATTTCTCAAGCTGCACTGCAACAATACCTTCCTGTGTGATAGCACCAGTAGCTCTGAAGCAGACATTGCAGAAAGCTACTGAGGCAGGTCCCCACAATGGACACACTGCCGTACTGCTTTTCCTTCGCACCTGAGCAAAGCCCCTCAGAAGTGATGGCACTTTAGACAACTTCTCTGTAAGTCAACTGAAGTACTACAGTCACTTTATCAGTGCCTGCTTGAGGAACATCTGAACATAATACTCCACCAGTGCCAATCGAAATGTCACCAATCCCACGGCAGTCTTCAGTTCAAGCTGATGGTATTCCAGTTAAGCACTACCAAGTTTAACCTAGCACAGCCTCTCCCTTCACCACAGCACATGGAAAGCATCACATATTAAACAGAAATATACAAAAACCCCTTTTCTTGTTCCTCTCCTTGGCTACTTCTCCCAGCACGATGGCACACAGAACCATTATATCACTTTTGCAGACCCCGTTAGCCACCCACTTCTGGAGCAAAGGTTTGAAGCTTTTTTGGGTCTGCTTCTCCACTTTCTGAACAGCTGGTTTAGAACAAATGTGCTCTGACAGAAAAACTCTTATGCTGAGCAATGTATACAGTTGGCTCTCAGTTTCTCCTAGGCAATATGCTGCTGAGGGCTACCAAAACCAACTGAAAGATGCTTGCCATGCTAATTCGCCATTAATATGCTGCTTTTCCATGCCCCAAGACCCCAATCTCCTCCTGAAGGACAGGCCATGCAGCTGGGTCCTTGTGGCATGAGCAGCCAATTGAAGCTGAAAGATGGGGCTCCAAGCTCCTGCACCAGCCTGGTGCCAAAGGTGCCCCCGCACCAGCTGCCTGCACTCCTGGTGTTTGTCACCATGGGACAGACTGCAGGGCACTCCCAAGGCTTTACAACCAGTGAAAATCAGCACCAGCTTCGTAATTCTGGCACAACATGTCTTTGCTTTGAAGTCTGGTTACTGGTTTTTACAGTTCTATTTTTAAAATGTATTAAAGATGTTTAAAAGTGGCAGGGACTTCCAATAAAAGCCATGTTGTCCAGAATCAGGATGCTGGTCCCAATTTAAACTGGCTGTTAAACAATGGTATATCCAAATAAAAGTAGTCCGGTTTACAAAATACCTCAGAGTAGCTGAACATTTACTATCCAAGTTTTCTCTTTTCAGATCTTCAGAAGTCATTCTCTCTATCTGATCCTTTTTCTTTTAAATCTGCACATTTTCTCACTACTACTCTATGGAAACTACTGGAGAGAGGTTTCACTTACCATATTTTAAAAACAGTTAACAGAAACACTAAAGTATAATACAGCAAAGATCTTGGTAAGGATGTGGACTCTACAAGTGACTCAAACAGCTGACAACATCACCAGAGCTCCATCTTCTGAAATACACACAGGATACGCTGCGAGCAGCTTCTCTTTTTTATCATGAGGCATTTCTAGTTTTCCAGTACATACTCATATTTAAAACTTTATACCCACTGTATTTCAGGTTTTCTATTTGGGGACATGAAAGAGCATGAAGAGGACATTGCCTGAAGGAGAGCATCACTGCAAGGAGGAGCCCAGGGGAGCCAGGGCGGCTGAATTCCCTAGGTCTTCCTGGAAGACTAAGACCCTTGTCTGTGACTGACCTCCTGCTTGTGTGGCGATCCTCTGTGAATCACTTCACATCTCCATCTGTCTTATCTGTTTAAGCTGAGCTCCTCGGGGCACAGGTTTTCTTTTGCTTGGTGCATTTATACAGGGTATCTCCGTAACTTAGGAACTTCGGGTCATAATACCACTAACTAACACAAACCAAGCACAGGGCATGAGTAAAAAAGTCTAGAAAAAATTCACGTGCAAAGGGATGAAGTCTGATGACCCAGGAGTAGCCAGCCTCTGTATAAAACTTTTGTGCACATTTTCATCACTGAATTTGTGTTTCAGCGGTCGCTACTCATACCTTGTAGCTATGACCTGGCAACACACAAACAAAGCAGGCTACCTGCCCTATCAAATCCCATCATGTCACTTCATGCCACTGTAAAAATAAAGCTTCACATTAATATCAAAAATCTACAGTATATATCTATATACTCCTTTTGGCCAATGCATATAATAAAATCTGAGTGGAAGACTGAGCTATAAGTAATTCACTAGAACCTTCTCTCCCCTCGATACCTTCCCTATTAAAAACATCCTTGTGTCCTACTCCACAAACTGGAAAACTGGGGCAAAGGACAAACCTGCCCAAGGTGATGCTGACTCGCACTTGCAGTTCCTCTGCAGCAGACCACACCACCTGTCAGACAAATGGTGCCAAGTAGTTAGGACCCTCTTCAAGGTTCGTGGTTAGCAAGTGTTCCCAAAATCCTGATTGAACATTCTGCTTCCTAGTGGTTTTCAACTGGGTGTGTCACTCTGTAAGTGACAGTGAGCAAGAGGGGTTTTCCTTTAGAACAGCAAATACACAAATATGTTGGCACTAGCTTTCAGGTAATTCTTCCTAACTGAACTCTTGCCAAAAACTGATGAATTCATATCCAGCTTCCAGAAATATCAAGTCTGCAAGTGGTTTGGTTGCCCTTTGGACAACCTAGTCTACTTTAAAAAATAGCAGTAAATTGTTCCTTAAACAAACACTAAACAGACTAAAGAAATATTTTCCCAGAGGCTTGCCTGACTTTCCCTCAATACATGAATTGAATAAAAGGGAATTTCAGTGAGGAAACAGAGACAAATCCTAGCTTACACACCCAAAATCAAAACCAACCAAGCAAAACTCCACCACAAAACACACCAACCAACCACAACACACAGCTTGCGTTATACGTGCATTAGCAGCTGAATGGACACGTGGAAGCATGCTGTAGGGCTGCTTGTGAAAAGTGGGTTTCAACATCCACACAGAGTACCTTCACCCGGAGACTAAATTCTACTCATTGGTTTTACCAGCTCAACCTGTTGGAACTTACGTCACCTAAATGTTCAAGAACACGTGAAGGAATGAAAACAGTTAGAGAATCATAGAATCATTAGCGATTGGAAGGGACCTCGAAAGATCATGTAGTCCAATCCCCCTGACACAGCAGGATCACCCAGACCAAGTCACACAGGAACACATCCAGGCGGGTCTTAAATGTCTCCAGCGAAGGAGATTCCACAACCTCCCTGGGCAGCCTGTTCCAGTGCTCCACCACCTTTACTGGGAAGAAGTTCCTTCTCAGGTTGATGTGGAACCTCCTATTTGGACAATTACTCACTGTCCAAGTTCAGCTTGGAGAACTCTTTTGGAAGCTTCCTGATAGCATTAAGGGCTTCAGCAAAGAAGTCACAAAGTCGTCAGTTCACAAGAAGTCCAAAGCCCATCCAGAATCTACACATCTCATGAAGCCAGCCTGTGCAAAACACCCGTCTGAGCAGTCCCCGGTGTGTTGGAGTGGGCGTGACTGGTCCAGGCTGCACTTGCTCTGCTTTGGCTTTTTGGTAGAGCATGTACCCACTCCTACCACCCTGGAAGAAAGCCTGAAGCTGATGCCTCCATCTCCAAACAAAAATGTTTCTGCCAGTGGTATGGGCTTTGCTGCTGCACGCTGTGGTATCTTCATTTCAGAATGTAGCTGTGACAATAACACCATATTCTAACACCAAACGGACTGACCAGAACTCCAAGGCAGTAAGACATTGTTAACAGAAGTACACCACAGAAGAGTAGCTGTAAAGGAAGGATGCTCCAGTTTATAGCAGTCTCCCTAGGCTGGAGATAGGAAGGTTAAGGTAAGTTTCAAATCTATTTTGAGGTTACAGAGACTCTCAGTAACTTAATAAACAGCTCTGACTGGGTGGCTGTTGAATAATGAAAAGGCCAGTGTAGTTTTTGTCCTGTAATCCCAACCTATAATGGTAAAAATGTAGGTGAGCCAGTAGGAGCTCACTTTTGATGCAGGTACAGACCTAAAGTCCAAGCATTGTTGAACTTAAGTATTAGCTTAATTCCATACCATATGGGTCATGTTTGAAAACAGGCACTTCTCCAAATGTTGATAGAAGCAGTTAATAATCTACTGTGAGCTCTTACGTGAATGTTTAGAGGACACATAGATGTAGTGCTGGGGGATCTGGTTTAGGAGTGAACTTGTACAGTAGGGTTGATGGTTGGACTCGATGATCCCAAGGGTCTTTTCCAACCTGAATGAGTCTATTCTATGAGTACTGATGCATTTCTTCTAGTAGCACAGTACACGCACGGTGCATCGTCACACCGGATTTGGAGAAGCCCGTGGTGGGTAAGGACACAGTTGGACACAAATTCACGCGCACTGTTTTCACCTACCGCACTGTAAACCTTCCAAGTTGAGGCACGCAGAGGGGGTACATTTACTGACCTCCAATGTCAGTCTTGTCATGTTTGCTGTTCTGTCCCTATCTGGTACCAACAGTTTGGTGGCGGCTTGGTTTGGATTTTTCAAGTCCCAACTACTGTTTCTATGCACAAATTTGTGCCAACTAGAGACATGCTGTGTTAGCTCTTTGGCGTTCTGAGCAACCACCACTGCTGTGAAAATACTTCACCTCTGTGCATGGCACTGCTCTGAGGCAGTGATTTGAAAACCAGCAGCAATTCGTGGAAATCACTCTAGCCTTGACTGTCCAACCCCATGCAGGTTCTAGAAGTTTTTCCTGATAACTCTTCATTCTCTAGGCAGGGACCATGACTTGGCAATTTTTGTTCCGTGGCACTTAGAATCTGAGTTGCTTTTAAGCCCAGTCTGGTTAACCATGGTTCATAGACTTCTATCCCCCAAAAAATAGAGTCACAAGCAGAAGACACATAAAGCTGAGTCTTATCATCATTAGACTAGATTCAGTTAATATATTTACCTTGCAAAGAGTAATCTAATGGAAAGAAGGGATGGCTTCATGAAAGCATCTGGAGAAAAATAAAGTAACTGGAGGATCACTTTGATATTGAGAAAAAACATCAGACAGATCTTTTATGATCTTTTCCAAGAATCTGTGGATGGTGTAGGATGACTTAACCGTTGAATGGTGCTGCTCCTGCTTGGAAAACCAGCCTAACACATAGGCAGCTGTGTGCTAGACAAGAAATGCAAAGCGTAGCACTAGGAAGAGTGAGGACTAGGAAAAGGCTGCCTACAGAATTAAGCTTTTATGAAAAACATAAAATCTCACTGCATTTGATTAAATGCTGTATTCTAATTTAAAAAAAAAAAAACAGGAAAAGAGAATTTTAAGATCTTTGATGAAAAAGAGACAGGTATCCTTTTAATGGTATGCAACAGCAGATACAGACCCTGCTATAACGAAGGGTCTGATGTCTAAAATAGCAGGCAGCTATTTAGCTAGTACCCAGTGTCACATCTCTTTGTACTTAATTATTAGCCCTATTTGGTCCAGCATATCTATAACTTCACATTCCAGCATCAGACCTGCATTTCCCCATGAGTTCTGAATTAAAATTAAAATTTGGACTGAGGCACAGCTGCTTCCATTCTTGCTCTGTGCTTTCAGTAGTACGAACGTCTGTTTGCACATCTTGTTTTAACCTCCAAGCCACGGATTGAGCATAACACTATTTCATTGTTTGCATCTTCTAAGGGGGTCTGCAGTAATTGCTCCTACTGCTAATTTTTTTCCTTAGACACCACAGTAAAAATAGCAAAGACATAAGTGGATTATTACACCCTGTAAGAAATATGTTTAGGATTCAGACAAAGAGCAGTCTTGGAGCCGTTGCACGCTTGCTTTTGAAAATTTGCTGCCGCAAACTGGCTTCTGGAGCTCAGCATCCACATGTAATCTTGCTGGCCTGTATGGGCAATCATAGCACTTCATTGTCCAGTGCTATCATTACAATTTTGTTATCATCTGAGTTTGAGTCTGACACTTTCTCTAAGACCTTTCAAATAACCCCTTTACTAGGCTTCAGTACCAAACCATTCAGGGCAAATCTCTGCTTTGTGCTTGTCAGCCTTAATAGAGCGGATGTCACTTCTGCCTGTAAAAAGTGCCCGCTCTTCAGCTGTCAGTCAGTCCTTGCCGTGTCAGGCAAGAGCGTGGCTGGAGCCGCTGGATTAGAGGGTAGTTACCACAGCTGTCAGATTACTGACAACCTGACACCCACATCCCCAACTTCCTTTGACTATTTGGTTTCCATCTCACTCCTTGGACCTTTCTTAAGGTGGCTCCATCTGCTGAAGTTAAATAATAAATCCTGGAGCCATCTGGGAAAGTTTTGTCCTTGTCTGCGATTCCTCTGGTTTACCTTTTGCAGCCACACACTATCAAATGCATTTTGCAGGACTCCTTGCTAATTTCTAAGCGGAGAAAAATCCTTTTCTCTCATCCCCAAGCTTGTGTCAGCACGTTTTTGAATCACGCCTCTGCGTTTGGAGGTGTTTCGGGTTTTGGTATCTGCCTTTAGTCAGAGGTGCCGGGGGGGGAGGTTAATACACATATCTCCACTTATTTTAAATGAGCTCACAACCCCACTCTTTCAATGCTTTACTCTCAAAAAGCCACGGACCACGCAGTTCTGCGGAGAGTTTACAGTAAGTGGAAGTAGCGTGCACCGCACCAACACCTTAGCAAACCTGTCTCGTGTTTTACACTCCGTAGTTCACATGTTTCTCCTATTTTTAGAACTCAGACTATGTAGAACAAAATAAACATATTGTTTTGGACCAGAAACAAACTGGCACTTCTTGGCTGCGTCTTTACTTTAAGGGACACCCTTCAAACTGGACTTCCTGGGTTCAGCGCCTTGCTGTTGGTTACTCTTTCCAAGGGACACGTTCTGTAGCTCTATTCTAACCATGGTCAAGGAGGGTAAATCATCTCTATTCTGCCTGTAGCTGATGTCAGCCAGAGACTGAGCCTTCTCTCCTTGGATTACAAAGAAAAATGCCTATTCTGAACAATTTTGCAAGCTCTCAGAGGATTAAAGTGCAGAACATCCTACTTCACAGAATCACAGAACATTAGGGATTGGAAGCGACCTCGAAAGATCATCCAGTCCAATCCCCCCACCACAGCAGGATCACCTAGAACTTGGAGCCACCCCTGTAACTGAAGATAGCACATAGGAGAGAGCAGAAAAAACATGTACTCATCCATCCCTTCCCCGCACTTAAAAGTTAAATTTCTCTGTTGAAAAAAAGGACCCCACTCTTCAACAACATGTTTTAATTTCAGTTACTGGTTTAAAAGTAATTGCAGGCTCTCATACAAGCCTGTTCACTGTGTTTTTGTCTCATGACATGACATTACTGTGGAAGCAGTCCCATGTAGTGGAGAAAATATGTCGGTCCCTCATTCACACTGAGTATTGTGGCATAACCTACAACTCTGCTCAAACGGGAGAGTATTCAGACGATAATAAACACTGTTCTTGTTCTTTCCATTTAGTATTAATGGATGTGCGTTAAAATCCAACGCGTGGCAGGAAACCTGCAACATGTTGGGTGTGTAAGGGAATGTGTCAGGGCGTAACGCCCCCCTCGCTTACAGAAACTCCAGGACTGGCTTGTGAAGCTTGGAAAGATGGATTTCATTCTTTCCTGTCAGCTCCAAATCACTTTGCTCCATGCCATATCTGCTGCAGTCACAGACTGGCTAGCTCTGCCTAAGTGTATTTTCAGTAGCCATGCATGTGCATGTTCCACTGCACAGTCTCCCTGCTGCTTCCTGCTGGCACACTCATTTCTCTGGGTTCTCACAGTTCCAGGACACTTGGGTGTTCACTCTGCTAAATTAACATCATCTCCTCACAAGCACATACCAAACAGCTTTTTTTTTCAGGAAAGATCAGAGAAGCAGAGGGTGATGAGGATTCTTTGGTCCAAACAAAACCCGCTCAACCCTTTGTCTCAATTTGCAATTCTTCTATAAGGCTGCAAACACAAATAGCTTCTTTTTTTTTTAAAAAAAAAAAAGCTAATTTAAACCATAACATGGCTTATACCTAATGGGCTTCACAGAGATACTATTAGCTCCTCCATAACCAAGAGTACCTCAAATTTATAAGTAAATGTGAGTTTTCTTTAGAGGAAACTAGATTAGGACGCAAGAACTTTGCTACCTTTTCACATTAGTTTTTGATGATGTTCTTATAACGTTCCATGCTTGTGCAGCTGTTGCCCGGCGAGGCAGCTGCGTGTGGTTATGGCTACTCCACACCTCATGGACACTTGCTGTTCAGGAAAGGCAGGCAGCAATGGTCTTCTGCCTGCAACCAGAAGCTGAGACACCCAGAGACCAGCCCCTCCAGGAGCACGCCTGTGCGGCAGCCTGAAGCAGCTGCTGGAGTACAGTGCTGTGGGAGTGCAAATGTACCCTACAACCACCATCTTCAGGATTAGTGCTACCCCGTCCACAGCTACCACAGTAACTACTAGAACACAGGCAATTGCTGATGTGGAGTTTAATGGCAGCCTGTCTGCCAGAAGAGGAATTAGCAGGAGCTGATAGTGATATCTTACCAAGTTATTTTCACTTACAGACTGATTCCTGGGCTGTCCTCACTGCTTTGTAACAAAAAAAGAGGTAAACAGAGGATTTTGGCACGTTAGTCACAAACATTTTTCCTATTTATATGAACTGCCCCTTCAGAACACATCACTGAAATACTTTCCTTTCCAAAGCTTAGCTTCATTCCAGTTACCTTTACACTTCTTCCTGCATTCCAAGATGCAGCTCCCGGGCACAAACGTTTCTGCTGCATGACATCTCTCGTGAAAACATTTAGGGGAAAAGATAGCAAAATATCTCCAAATTACTGACAAGTCTTTGAGAATATGCGTGAGGATTTCTTTCTTCTGCTGATGTCTAGCATGATCAGCCAACTTTATTTAAATATATTTTAAATGTTTCATTTAAACCTAGAGGCTCTCTCAACACAGTTTTAAGTTAAAAGAGGGTTATAAAAATGCATTATTAATCCAGTTCAGCAGAACAACTGACAGAAATGTCATATCTAAATCCATTTGCAGAAATTAATGCATAATATTACCCAATAGATAGCAAAGCACAATCCACAGCAGCGGGTAAATCCCTATTTGAACAGATGGGCTGAAACGTTGGGACATCAAGCTGACTAATTTGGGTTCCTCCCAAGTAACCTCCATAACCATGGGTGTGTGCTGCTGTTTTTTCCCTCTCTCAGTGCCACCCACACCTACAGAGCACATTCTCACAAAGGTCTTCCATCCACCAAGCAGGGCACCTGGACATGATCACAGAATTGGCTAACTCAATGGAGACAACTCCGCAGACAACAGCCATGCCTTTCCCTTGTAAATGTAACGAAGGGGAGGTAATGCGTCTCATGGAGGACAAGTCTTCAAACCCAACCTGAGACATCACCCCACTGCTAAGGAACTTTCAAAGAACCTTTGGCCTCTCTGCTTCCAATAGTTCTCTTAACAGCTGCCATTTCCTGACCAGTGTTTTGCCACAGGGTCTCAGAAAACTTTGAGAAAAGATCTCCAGCACCACAGTGCTTGGATCTACCGCTGCTACATACAGGACTGCAAAATCGTGCCTCCCTTGCCCAGCCAGCCCAAGGCAAAGTCCAACATGACTTTATCCCCTGGAGAAGGGAGCACTTCAGAATAATTAGTCGTGTTTGGTGACACCAAGCTCCAGGCTTTTATCTAAAGCTAAAAAAAACCAACCCAAAAGCTTTTGTTAAGGAGCATCTACTGCACTTAGTAGTTAATAATTTTAAGCTCTGGTATCCTGATTTATAGCACTGTGCTGCAAAATCTTGTCTACATTTCCTTTGTAGAACACCACCAGCAAGTACAACAGATTGCTTTCTGAATGTCTCTGGTTTTTAATAAAGGTTTGTGAGTTACAGAAGTGCAAAAAGTGCTTTAAACCTCTTAATTTGTTTTGTTTACTTCTATAGCTTAAAAACCAGCCAATTGTTTTTAATTGGTTTTAAAAAAAAAGATTGCTTGGGGCAGAAACCTAGAAAGCCAATCTTCTGTCTGGAGTAAATTTTTACAGCTGCCTTTTAAACCTCTGAAAATAGGGTTTATAATGGAAGTGCTGACACAACTTTATCTACAATATATCAGTGTGAACTGTACCGCTATAATAAGTGCTTATTATGTATGTGTAAAAATAATGAGAGCCAGTGTCTGAGGAGAGTTAATGTAAAATGCTAAGCAATTGTGGCTGGTTACACAGTATAGGTTAATATTCCTTCATATAGCTGCACTTTCTCCCCTTTTGTCCTCCAGAACTCCTAATGAAAATTTTGATACCTGACGGTAATGATAAGCAGCCATTCACACGTCCTTTGTGTCAAGGCTGGAGCATTAATGCTTTCCTTCATATAACATTTTGCATAGCCTAAAGCATCTATTAAAATCCTTTGTAAAATTCATGAAACAAAAGTGGTGGGTTGAGTCTAGTGGGAGAGCAAGTAAGGTGCTTATTAGCAAAAAGTCAAAAACACAGGGCCAATTACAGATCTGAACAAGGAGGGCTGCAGAACAGCACGGGGAGTAATTCTTTCTTCAGCCCAATGGGCTCAAGTGAGAGGCAACCTAGATAAAAATATAGCAAATATTCTAAGCAGTAATTAAACTAAAATGTTTGGAGTTAGAAACAGCTCTATAACAACTGAAGGATATGCTCAAGTAAAACAATTGTCTGGTCTCACATAGATGCTAAATTGGAAGGATTTAAGACTGCTCCCTAAAGGAACGGCTAAGGGGTAGTCAAGAGGAGCTGTGAGCTCAGGAGATATGTAAAAAATCTGTTTGGTATTTCAAATGCTATAAATTAGATAAAAAATGAGCTTTTCTACTGAACAAGCAACATAAAACTGAATAAACCACAATAAGATTGCCCTTTTTCTGTTATAAACTTGACATTAAGCCTGTCATGTTCAATGACAGCCTAACAGACCTCATTCTTTACCCTTTGGAATTTGAAAGATTGGCAGATGTCATGATTTCCTTAACATAAAAGACCTTGCAGATAATGCTCACCACACACACTTTGAGTTTCAGAACTTTGTGCCTCTGCTTCCAGCGTTGTTGGGTAAAATATCCAGAGAGAACTTGAAATTTCCCCCCCCCCTCCCCGGTCAATAATTGTTTCTGACCCTGAGGAAAGTCTTGTCTTGACAAAGGAAAAATGTGACATGGGCAGCAATTTTTATGATTTGCTTTACTAGTGCAAACATGCCCCTACATTCATAATAATGAGCTGCTTCGCACAAAACAGCTCATTATGATGAACAGAGGAGTACAGTGACTCAGTTAAGTAAGCCGAGTCAAAGCAGAACTAGCTCTCAACTGGAAGCAGTTTTCCTTTTAAAACATCCCTCCTCCCCTTTAAAATCTTTTGGAAAAACACGTACGCTTATTTTTTAAAAATTGGAATGTGGTAAGACCCACGACTGGCATTTTCTAACACTTGGTTGGTAAACTTTATGTGTTGTTATTCATTTACTTTTCAATGTAAGAATTGTTCCAAGATGTTCTATAACTCCAGGTCATTATGCAACTTCTTAGGGGGTCACGCTTTATTCCTGTGAATCCGAGAGAGAATTTAACACCTACTTAAACAAGGAAATCCTGGCCCTGCACTTTTGCAGCCGAGCGGAATCAAAATGCAATGGAGCTGTTCTACCGTATGGTGGGAGTGTGGCAGGCGATGGAGATGCCACAGAGGTTTCTGCAACGACTCTGTATTCACCTTCCCAGTGAAGTGTCTGGGGCAGACACAGGGAAGAGCAGCAGGTCGGTCATTGACTCACCTGCTTTGTGGTCAGAGAGCACCACACCACTAGGAAAGCTACCATCCATTTACCTCTGCTTTTAGGGCGGGACAGCATTTCATCCTTCCTACTGTCCACTGGGCTGCACCTTCCCACTTCGATTTTGTCCATCCTCGCTCAAAATGTGTAGCTTCAGTCTGCAGTCTCACAGCAGCCCTCCCCAGTTCAGATGCATTTGTTAGCGCTGAGGAAGCCCCTCTTCTACAGCACAGAGAAGAAAAATATGCCAAGATTTGCAACCTCTTCCCCTGTGACAGGTTTACCCCTTGGGAAGTTGCATCAGCCTCATCAGCTGCTCTCATCCAAACAGGCAACTGTCTGTAAACAGACACAGAGGCTCACCTTGCCTGCAGGAGTATTTGTCTCTATAAATGTGTCCCACACAGTGCCTCGTGTGTGCACGCGTCCGTTCCAAAACATTAACGGATCGACTCCGCTCAGGCATGTACGTAGTTTGGTGCCAAGCGGGGGGATTGCACTAGGTGACCTTTCGAGGTCCCTTCCAATCCCTAATGACTATGATTCCGGCGTTGATATGTTTCAGGGAAAGGTTTTAAGAAAGACCATCACATCAGGAACGTTATAAAAACTTGTTATGCTTTTATATTCAAATTTGCACTAATTTATTGGCTAAATACACAAATTCAATTTAAATCAGATTTCTAGTTTGTGTTCTGAAGAGACAACTGTCTGCATCCACATTATAAATATTTTTTTAGTGTTAGGCAAGACAACATTCAGCAAACAAGTTTTGCATGTTATTTAACTGTATTCTGATAAACACTTACGTGTGTCTCGAACGAACACTCTTAAATACGTGTTGTCAAGGAGAGATTCGTTACGGCAGTGATGTTAAAGATACTTCCCCTTCAAAAGCTTGCGAAGTGTGCTAACGTAGCATAATGAATTACAAATAAATATAATACTCCTTCCTTAGTCAACAGAGATAATGAAATAGTCCATTATTCTTCCTCATTCTACTGCAGTTTGCTGGAGAGGTTTGGGGCCCTCAGATTTTCACAAAGTGCAAATTTTTTTGAGAAGAAATTGTACCCCAAATGGCAATATTATAGCCGTTTCCCTGCTACCTCTTCAAACACAGAAGAGACTAATTAAAACAAGATTGTTCAAGAAGCATATAGCATGGGTGACATAATTGCATGGGAACAAGGGAATCAATCGAGCCAACCAGCCTTTCACTCCAGTTAGCCATTTACATACATTAAAGTCACCCTGTTGATAGGAGCAGCATAAATATGACTAAAACGTACTGGATGTTATATGCAAATGAAAAAAAACCCCACAAAAACAAATCTCTGCAATCATTCCAAATATAGCATCAAGAGAGCCTTGCGGTTTGTGCTTGCAGAACGAGATTTCTTAAAATGAGATTTTTTTTAAAAAAAAAATAAAATAACACTGAACAGATAAAAAATTTTGAAGCTCTATCTCCCCGTAGTTTCACTAACGTGTTAACCTACTTACAGCAATTAGTGCTTCATTAGTAAGGCTAACTAACTGTTGCTGTGCTCTGTAATGATTTGCCAGGTTTTCTATATACAAGTGCATAATCAATGTTTTCCAATTACTGCTATAGTGCAACCACTATTTCAAATAAACTAGATAATAATACAAACCCATTACTGAATCTGAAGCAGCAGAGGCATTTAATTGCAAGGCAGTTCTTTTTAGCTTTAAAAATTTTTCACACTAATGAAGTGTCATACAAAAAAGTTGTATTGATTTTTCCACCACATGGCTTCAACCACAAATATGTAATTATCCCTTTTATACCTAGCAAGGGGATTAAAATAATCTATAGTATATAGCCTTTACTTATCCCTGATGGGTTTAGTAGTACTTTTACCCTTTTCAAAATATGCAGCTTCTTGATGAATGAACTTTCAGTAAAATGTTGCTTTATCTGCTTCAGATCTCTACTTTTTTGAAGCTGGCTGGTGTGCAATGATTGCAATTTGAAGTTCTCACTTCTACCGCCGGCAAAGCGCCATGAAGCCGCCTGATCCTGCACTCCCGAAAAGACAGTGGGTCTCTCCTGCTAGTCAGGGCTACAGCACCCGATTCTAGTCCTCTTCCCCACCTCAGTGGTCCCCACCTATTCACTCAGGTGGCTGTGGAAAGGATTTGGCTCATAACGTTACGTTTATTTCACATTTTCAAATCCTTCACAGAGAGTAGCAGTCCAACGTCCAGTGTCCACTGCCACTGCCAGGGAGCTACGTGCCTGGTGACCTACTTTAGGACATACGAGCTGAAGACCCCACGACCTCCCCGCAGGCATCCCCTCTGCCAGGTGTAGCTGGCAACCAAGACCTTGATAGGAAAGGTGGCACCCTGCTTAAAGTCTGGAGCACAGGATTTCTTATTTTCTCAGCACCAGTTGGTTGTCGTGATTTAAAATGCTACATCAGGAAAAGGCAGGAAGGAAGCTCTTCCCAGTGAGGGTGACAGAGCACTGGAACAGGCTGCCCAGGGGGCTGCGGAGTCTCCTTCTCTGGAGAAGTTTGACCCGTCTGGACGTGTTCCTGTGTGACTTGGTCTAGGTGATCCTGCTGTGTCAGAGGGATTGGACTGGATGATCTTTCGAGGTCCCTTCCAATCCCTGGTGATTCTGTGATTCCATGACAATGGATGCCAACTATGCCAAAGGGACTACTGTCCAGCCAGATAAGGCTGAGATGCACTTTAAAAAATACCTTGTTTGCAAGGATACTGCACAGACCCTTTTTTCCCCCTAAATGCCTGGAAAGAATTCCAGTTTGATTTTAAGATTTTTTCTCTTATATCATGCCTGCAAAGTATGCTGACACAGCCCCACGAAGACAAGTGAGAAGAGGAATCCCAACTTACCACACAGTTTGAACATGGAGAGGGGCCATGTTCTCCACACCAGCAGGGCCAAAGCTGTGTCTAACGTATTAGTGAAACGCCTGGGAATTCACTGGCAGCTGCTCGGTCTCTGGAGACACCGGAATCCTCTGAAATTCGATTTTCTTAAGATATGGAATGCATATCTTAAGAGATGACGTGGGTAACTCTGACACTGTTTTGATGTGTACACAATACCAAAACAAGCTTGCTATCTTAGAACACCTTAAAAGTATATGTTAAAACTCTTGGAACACATATGGAACCGTACTGCAGCTATTGAAGAAGAAATATTTTTGTCGATGTACCTATCTGCTTCTCTTAGGTTTTTATTCACAAGGAAGTATTTGAGGGACAGTTATTTAATACGTAAATAACCAGATAAAGCGACCTACCTATGGCTGTTATTAAAATACAATTTCATTAACAGTAAACACACTCACTAGACCACTTTTAAAGGGTCTAAGAGCTGAAACTTGCAAAAACTTTAAAATTTTAGCAAATGTTTACAGAAAACAGAAATGTTCATTAAACAGAAAAATAAAACACAAGCAGTAGAAGTTTGGAACAGTATGATGCTTGTTTCTTTCCTAAACAGATAGGTATTATTCTTGTCCATATCTATATGGCTTACAAAAATTCTTTAGGAGTATAACAGACTAAAAACACTTAATGTAAAAAGTAATATTTTTATATAATCATGATAAAAATGTAAAGACAAAGCAGAACTACCTCTAACCCAGCGAATGCAGTATAAAGCCCTTCTGCCATTGTTAATGCTGCAGACTCTCAGTGCTGTACTCTGTCCTTTTTTTTTTTTAAACACTTCAGTTGCATGTTCCCCTTTTGATTTTAATAGATTTCAAAATACTCTAAAATGCTACTTTGGCCACCGCAAGAAGCTTCCAGTTCAACAAGTCTTAGTTAATTCCTTTGTTCTTCAGCATGCAGCAATAAAGGCATGGAAATAATGATATAATTCTGCTTTAATTACAATGTCATACAAAGGATAATTAATAAAACTTGGAGGCTAAGTTAAAACCTGTTTCATCAGAAGAGTTTACAAAAAATATGCACGCACCTTGTGGAAGTCTGTTTTGAGGATAATAAAAGGCCATTACCTTGACCACTGACATGAAGCCATCAGAGTCATATTTATTGATGAAACTTTCAGCTCCCGATCTGCCGCACTGAATGAGCATCATACAGCTGTCAGCAAAGGCAGAGCACAGAAACAGTGATAACTTCTGACATTTTCCTTTCATAATTTATGAAAACAAAATACCTCAGAGTTTTCAGAAGTACAAAAATGTTAGTAGACTCGCCTTAAAGTAAAAGCCCCTGAGATACGCGTCAGTGTGTCGCCTGTAAACCTGAAGACACCCCTGCAGAATTAACTGATAACCCTCAAGTAATGCACTTTATGCAATTAACAAACATGGCAACACTGCAAATGAACACAGGGTGAGAGAGACCTGGAATTCATATATTTAAAGTAACTATACTATGAGTACGCTTTGGGGTTCCCTCTAGGGAAATAATTGTAAAATCTTTTAATAAGTATTATCTTATGCTAGAATACATTCAGAGGCATTAAGAGGTGAGGATTTAAGGATTGTAATCTCAAAGGGAACATTTTTCAATAACAGAAATGCCATTTGCACCTGCCAGAACCAAACAAATGGGGAAAAGTACCGCGGTACGATGTATGTCTTTCCCTTCTTGGTTGCAGGCTGCTTAGACAAGCTGTAAAAGTTAATCTGCTTGAAATTTCTAGGTTGCAGCACTTCTGTTGTCAAAATCTTCAGATACCAACCCCTACTACACAGCATTTCCTTCAAGCTGGGCACTGCTGCGACCAGATAGACTGGGGGATCTTTCCTGCGTTCTTGCTGATGCCCCAGTTCAGGATGCTCAGCATATGCCTCCCACTTTGCCTGCCCAGGACGATTCTCAGTAGCAGGCTGAGCAAACATCAAAACCTCGAGCACACACAGTAAATATCCTTTCTGTGTTTCCCTCCAAGCACTTTTTGCCCATCAGTGAGGTGGACAACTCAGTGTTCACAGCAGGATGAAGTCTCCCCTGTACATGAATCACTCGGGATAGGGCACAGTTGAGACACTTGGCACACTCCAGATTAGCTGAAACTTTCCACTCTTGAAAACCCTGAGGGAGAGCTCTGAGCAGCCACCGCTGCTTGGCAAACCTTTGGCAGCACTTTTGGGCAAGAAGAGGTGGGTATCATCACCGTGTTTATTCTCCAATTTATAATAAGTGGAGCACATTCTAAAAAAGTGAAGCACATTCTAAAAATACCCACCGAGACTATGACAAGCATAGTAAAAACAGCTTTAGTAAAGACTGAGCATTTTACGTTCTTCTTCTGTCTCTCTTGACAGGCAGCAGTGGGAGGCAAACACACTCTGGCCAGCACTAGCCCTGCAGAACAAGCTTTGCAGGAGGATGCATTACAGACAAATACTTTGTCCCTCCTGAAGAGCACATCGGAGCGGGGGTTGACTACTGTGGAACAGGTGACACAGTGAGCAAGTGTCAGGACTCATTTTGAGAGAAAAAGGGCAAGGTCAGTGCATGAAGCGAGACACTGAGCAGAGCTTGGGCCATGATAGTGCCCATTCCAGCGCACAACATCTGGATTCCCCTGCAGCACAGACCAAGGTGCCTCCTTCTACTGCCCCTGGGGGCGGTGGATGGCTCTTTGCCCTTTAAAAATTACTTGGAAAAGTTATTAGGCAAAGAAGGAAAAAAAAAACAACACCCACCAAAAATGAAACCTTGTATCAAATAGTCTTAAAATTAACAAAAAAATATCTCAGACTTCTTTTTTTGTATTGGATGCTTGTTCCTGGTTCTGTTTTTCAGGGAACAAACACAGCCATCACCTCCTTTCCCCTAGTTTGGCAGTGGGGTAAAAACCCTGTGTTTGCACAGTTCTCCTGGTGACAGACACTCAGCACTAACCTGGTTAATCAAAGATGATATAAAGTTGCTTTCAAACATCACACTAGTCTTTTCTGCAAGATTAATAGTTGCAACGAGAAGCAGAGGTAGCTGCAGACAGGCAAGGACAGTTCTTGCAGCTTCAGGCAAGTAAAGGTTTCAAGGAGTTCTTGTCTGTAGAAAAAAAAAAACACTGCAGATCAAGGTAATATCTGCCCACACCTCACATGGCACCAGGACCCTGCAGAGGTGATCACAGAATCATAGAATCATTAAAGATTGTAAGAGACCTCGAAAAATCATCTAGGCCAATCCCCCCACAACAGCAGGATCACCCAGACCAAGTCACACAGGAACACATCCAGGTGAGTCTTGAACATCTCCAGTGAAGGAGACTCCACAACCACCCTGGGCAGCCTGTTCCAGTGCTCCGTCACCCTCACCGTGAAGAAGTTCCTTCTGAGATTGATGTGGAACCTTTTATGTTCCAGCTTACAACCATTGCCCCTCGTCCTATCACTAGATGACACTGAGAACAGCCCAGTTCCATTCCTCCTGACACCCACCCCTCAAATATTTGTAGACACCAATGAGGTCACCCCTCAGTCTCCTCCAAGCTAAAGAGACCCAACTCCCTCAGCCTCTCCTCGTAAGGGAGGTGCTCCACCTCCTTCATCATCTTTGTTGCCCTTCGCTGGACCCTCTCCAGCAGCTCCACATCCCTCTTGAACTGAGGAGCCCAGAACTGGACACAATACTCCAGATGTGGTCTCACCAGGGCAGAGTAGAGGGGGAGAAGAACCTCTCTCAATCTTTTAACCACTCCCATTCTGATCCAACCCAGGAAGCTGTTGGCCCCCTTGGCCACAAGAGCCCACTGCTGGCTCATAGTCATCCTGTTGTCCACCAGGACCCCCAGGTCCCTTTCCCCTACACTACACTCCAACAGGTCAGCCCCCAGCCTATACTGGTACCTGGGGTTGCTCTTTCCCAGATACAAGACTCTGCACTTACCCTTGTTACACCTCATTACATTTTTCTCAGCCCAGCTCTCCAGCCTATGGCCGGACAGACCTCTGTACAGGATGAAGGCAGCCAGGCAGTGACAGCAGGCTTAGCTCGATGAAGAACAGGGCATTTGCATCACTTGAGGTTTTAGCCTTGGACCTTAAGATCATGGACATAAAGTTAAACAGCATACCACTGCTCAAAGGGAAGGTATCAAAGTCATTGAAGGGATGGTTAGACTTCCAGTAGGTCAAAAATACTTCATCTACATTTGTCAGGCATTATGGCCAGAATGTGAAAAAGCTTTATAAACCAATATGCTGTGGGCTTCTCAGTAAAACCTGTATCTCCTCTTTGTGGTCTTTTATAATAATCTCTGAAGAACCATTTCAGTTGCCAGGCAAAATGCTAAATAAATGAGCATTGATGTCTATAAATATGTGACGGGTGGGTGTCAGGAGGATGGAGCCAGGCTGTTCTCAGTGTCATCTAGTGATGGGACAAGGGGCAATGGGTGTGAGCTGGAACATAGGAGGTTCTGTACAAATATCAGAAGGAACTTCTTCACTGCAAGGGGCTGCCCAGGTGGGGTTGTGGAGTCTCCTTCACTGGAGACATTTAAAACCCACCTGGATGTGTTCCTGTACGACTTGATCTAGGTGATCCTGCTGTGGCAGGGGGATTGGACTGGATGATCTTTCAAGGTCCCTTCCAATCCCTAATGATTCTATGATTCAGAAGACCTTCAAAAGCAAGAAGAACTGTGAAGGAAATTGTAAAAGTGCAGTCAACAGATTACTTACTGTCCCTTCCTTGTGCTTTGGAAAAAGCCATTCTTAAAGCAGGATCATCTCAATACGGACTTTTAAAAATCACTACAGCAGCACTGAGCACAACTCAGCCTGCTAAGGAAAGCTGTAAAGAACGAACGAGAAACGTTTATACCCGTGCTCCTTAGAAGTACTCAGAGCACGCTACCACTGTCTGAGCAACGACAAACCCCACAATGCCTTCAGATGAATTGCAAGAGGAAGACCCAGCAGATACCTTGGAAACCTCAGCAAGAACACGATCCAACAAATGCTGCATTAGATATCTAAGAACAGATAAAGCTCAACTTATTGCACCATTGAACTCAGAAGCTGAAGTTCTTCCTTTCAGCCTCTTTGTGAGTGTAGCCCTTAATTAGGTCAAACTCTGAGAAGAGACAAACGTGCGGTAGCTGCACTGGTTTGTGCTCGTCTCCCCTCTGGGCGCAGCTCCCTGGGAGCTCTGCTAGAGCAGGGGTCTGAACGCCTGGAAATTACAGCGGAACTCCTAACGAACCCTGTAATCTGCTCCCGGTGCCTCTGCGTGGGGATGCGTGCCTTGGGTAAACCATAATTTATGCTAGACTTTTTTCCTCTCGTGACTTTAGTTCTGATATCACATCATGATTCAAAGCCTGGTGCACCATAAATTTTCTCCAAATGTGTAGTAATTCCTTGGTGCAGTCTAAAGTTATGATTCATTTATACTGGAGTGACAGCATAATACCTAGGTGTCAAAATCCATTAAAACTGTTCAATGTCTTCTGTTTATTTTTAGAACCAATTGAGACTTAACTGATGGTGAAAAATATACAGTCAAGTGTGTTTACTTCACCTTTACAAAGAATCCGTTATAGTCCCAATTAATTTGTTATTCCTGTCACAACAGGTACTGGATACTTCAAAACTGTCATTACCGTTTCTCTATCTCTCTCTCTTTTTTTTTATTATGAAGGCTTCTGTTTATTTTTAACCCATTAGCAAGCAGTGGTTTATTTTTCTGTAAAGTAAGGAATTTCCCATCATTTTCCATTTTAGTTAAAATCCCTGCAATGAATAAACACATTTCCTAACTAACTGAAATTTATTTTGCTCAAATTTCTCTCTTCCTGTGACAATCAAGTGTTTTAGTGGTGGCTTTAATGACCACTTACAGAACGGTACGGCCTGTGCATCGCTATGATTGGCCAGGCAGAAATTAAAAATATGCTGCATCACAATTACGAGCACCAAAGTAGTTCTTAGAACAAACCCAGAGGAGCTTTTCCATGTTAAATTTTTCTCATAGGAAATTCAAGACAGGGTTTCAGGGAGAGTGGGGGAAAACAAACAAAGAACGAGATGGATACTAAATCTCAGAGGCAGACATCAGTGAAAAAGTAATCTGCAAAACGCAAGAACAATTATCCACAAAGAGCAGTAAATATAATTCTAAAGAAGACTTCCCAGTGATCAGAGAAAGGGCAAAGAAAACACTGACCATAGAATCATAATGGATTGGAAGGGACCTCAAAAGATCATCCAGTCCAATCCCCCCAACACAGCAGGATCACCTAGACCAAGTCACACAGAAATACATCCAGGCGGGTTTTAAACCTCCCCAGTGAAGGAGACTCCACAACACCCCTGGGCAGCCTGTTCCAGTGCTCTGTCACCCTCACTGGGAAGAAGTTCCCTCTCACATTGATGTGGAACCTCCTATGTTCCAGCTCACACCCATTGCCCTTTGTCCTATCACTAGATGACATTGAGAAGAACCTGGCTCCATCCTCCTGACACCCACCCATCAAATATTTATAGACATCAATGAGGTCACCCCTCAGTCTCCCCATTTTTAGGCTGTAAAGCATCAGTTTGCAGGACTGGAGTACAGAAAACGTTTTTAAGTGTCATATCTGTCTACAGGCTAAGAGTAAGTTTTAAAATCTATGGCATTTGGAGGTGCTCTGCCAACTTTCTTATCCCTACTACAGACTTTACAGCAGCTACCTAGGACAGGTTAATGAGACCTAACTAAGTTACGTTAGTTAAATATGTAACTTAGGTGACACAACACATGCACATTCCTCTATCTCCAAGAGGGTTTTCCATCTGAATGAAGTCATTCCATGGTTGTGAACGCCTGGCTCCAGAAACACATGGCTGCCTGAACCTGTTGCAAAACAAAGGAACAGAGCCCATCACAGAGGTCTTGTCGACCTGTAGCTTCAGTGGTTGACTTGTGCCACACTTCGTGAGGGTGAGCTGTTCTTTGGGTTTTGTTTGGATGTTGCAATCAACATCTGTGAAAGACAGAAGGGTTGTGGACAGCCCATGAAACAGAGGCATTGGATAACATTCTAGATGAATGCCGAAGTGATTTCTTAGTTACTTCAGCTGTTTGTTTTCCAGGTACAAAACTTGTGGAGAGCTCTCGTCAGCATTAAGTGAGCTTTTCTGCCACTCATTTCATTCACGCAAGTGTCTCCCTTGTCTATAGAGGACAAATTATTGCAAGAAGTAGTTAAGTAACCTCTCTCAGCCTCTAGAATTTATTTCAATAAAACCCAGCATTTGGCAGCAGTTCAAATTGTTGTCATTTGTGTTCAATTTGTTTGCCTTCGAGATTATTTCCTATCTGCGTCGATTTGCAGTGTTTGGTGGTTTGGAAGCGGGTGGTTGGGGGCTTTTTTGGTTGTTTGCTTTGGGATTTTTGGTTCCTTACACACAAGGAAAGAGGAACCAATGCAAGTAGAACAGCAGAAAAGCACAGGTATTTACAGGAACCGCTACGGTGTTGTAACAAACAGGAAGGTTTCTTTAACCGGTACCAACACCCCACTTTCCTCGTTAGTTTTTTCCTCCAAACTAACACATTGCCTTCTCCAGGCTTTCACTATATAAAGCTCACAAACAAGCTACAAGGATTTTTTGTGTGCACAGTTATGGTCCATCATTATTAAGCGTCTCTGGTTGGACAGAAGAGGTGCTTCATCACAAACAGCCATTCATCAGCCCTTGCCAAGACAGCTCACACCTGACCTCTGCAGCAATAATGCTGCATCAAGTAGGCCAACTACCCAGTTTAGCAGCGGAGCAGGGAGCAGGAGCTGGCTTCAAGATTAAGTGCACTGTTTCAGGCTTCTGTTCCCAGGAGCTAGAAGGGCTGATGCTGTATTGATTGCGAAAGTTTACCAGTAAGTATCACAAACAACAATAGCCAGGTCAACGATCAGTGATGCCTGAATGTTAACCCCCCTGGGAAGCTGCTACTCGCTGGGTCCAGGCACCGCTATCATGATGGCTGAGTGCGGGTTGAATAAGGTTTACGGGGAAGGGAAGACTGAGGACCTGCAGCACGAAATGACATTTTAGCAAGTTACACGTGGGAGCAGAATGAGAGACAATGATGCAATTATAGATTCCCTCGTTTCCAGCTGCAGAAAGCCCCTGTCATCTCTCAATATTTGTGTGTTCAGCAGGTCCCACATTCACTTCTCTAAATAGCTTTGGGTACTCAGGAATAAAACAACACACGAATGCAGATATTACTGAATATAAACTATAGAGAGAATGATTTAAAAAAAGAATTGCCAAGCATCTGTCTCTTCTATTAGCCACACAGGTTTGGCATTGGGATCCAAAGAGGAACCTATTTACAAAGTATCCCCAAGTTTGTTTTCTGAAAACATAAAACCCCCACAAACTTTGGCTAAATTTGTGAAATTCAGGAGTCAGGATTAAATTACAGCCTGTTTAAAACCTGCAGTGGTTTATTATGTCAAAATTAAAATCTAGACCCATTTGCCATTCTCCAATGTGGAGTCAAACCGCATAACCACACTGAAAATCCATTCTATAGAATCCCAGTCCTTACACTTAATATCCACCAAATACCTCGTAGCTAGAACCAGAAGTTACACCGAGTTGATATTTAATGCCCTGTATTAGCTAAACTTTTAGAATGTTTCTAGTCCAAAGAATTTTCAACACCCTCACAAAACTTGCCGTGCATTTGTTTTCCAGGCACTCCAACTTAGCGTGAAGTAGCCCTCATAAAATACACTACGTGGGACCGAAGTATCCAGTTTAAAGCTGGGAGCTTCTTGAAACTGAGAGAACGGTTCCTTAGAGCTCCCTTCTCAGAGAGTTTATCATTTAGACAATAGTGAAACACAGCCATCTGCTCCCTGATTCTCAGCCTGCTGAAGGGAAGATGTGCCAGGCAAAAGCTACCTGTACCACAACACACACCTTCACTACAGCATCAGGCAGACCTTCCTCTCCCCCATTTTAACTATCACGTGCTTCACACCACACCATTCCCTTCTATCAGATGAGACAAGTAAATGTGCTTGCTGTGCAAGTGAAGACCCTTGCAGCTGTTGAACTTCTCAGGCGACAAACCCATGCGAGGGTTCCTCAGTGCCCGTTTCCTTTTGTTAAGCTCCAAGATGAGTTCAAACCAACGCAATCAAAAAGTGTTATCCTCTGAAATACAACTGAGTACTTCACTCCTTGTTTCTCAGGGATGATGCTCTTATAGAAATCTACAGAAGCTCCAAAGTCTAACAGATCTAAACACGGGTTTTAATTATCTTGCTTGGAGTTTAACCTGCACTTCAAGTGTTTTGCCTAAAAGGAGTTTACACGTTAAAGATCAGTGGCAGTAGGGCCTGAGTATAACTGTTACGTGCAATATTGTGCAGCCATAGGTTTTAAACCACCTTTTATTAAGTGGAGATTTAAGGCTGTGTGCATTGCAGTTAGAGGTCGAGCAGGTTTCTTGCCTGAGGCATTGGGAAGTTGCCATGACAACACGTGAAATTTTTCTGACTCTGAGAAGTGGTATGACTGGTTTGGAGCTTCCTGACATTGGTCTCCAGCTTCTTCACTTCTTCCTTGGCTTTGTCTGGAGGAATACACAACGGCCCTGGACTGGAGATACCAGCTTGGCCCTGTTATACAAGAACGTGTGATTAATCTCTGTGCCTTTGTGCTGGGGTTTTCATGTGGGGTGAATGAAATGTTTTCACCCAAATTGATTTAGTTTTGTTTTCTACCTGCACTTTATAGATGGGTTTGGAACTCTCCTTGTGAATTTTTTTTAGCCCATTAGTACATTCACTAAATTAATTGGCTAATTCTGTCTTGTAGCTGATCTACTGAATAACTGACAATATTAAATGGTGAGTCAGGCAGGAGTTGAGACAAGCCACTGGTGGTATCTTACGGTGGTTAAATGATGGTTTACTCTTTCTTTGCTATAATATGAAGGCAGAGTAATTGTCTATTGTGGAAGGACAGGGAGGAAGGAACCTTGAAGAAAGTGATGAGCTGCTTATGCAGACGGAAAAAGGAGCATGACCAGAGAGAGTTTAGCACTATGAAAACAAACAAACAAGCAAAACTGTTCAAAGAACTGTTAGGCTTCATACAGCAACCAAAATCAAGGGTCACAACACACTATCAATCTCATCTGTATCTTTGCAATTAATAGGAAACAGAAGATGTTTCACTCCATAATTAGCAGAGCACAATTTCAAATCAGTTGGTAAAAGTGCTTAGTAAGCACAAGCTTCCACAAGGGTACTACACAGTACCTGTAGGCTACAAGTGACTCAAATCCCCCAGCTACAGTTGTTTAACAACCTGGGAAAAACTCACAGAAACAATTTCTGAAGTGCCATTGGATGCAGATTTTTCTTCACAACTAACCCCTCAAACCTGTGCTGCATCAACAGAGCATTGCTGTGGCCACAAAACTCTGCTCTTGTACCACTTTTTCCCACATCCAAGACAGTCAGAACTTCGTGGTGCAGTTGTCAACAGTACTGCATTGTTGCTGCTGACCAACGCTGTAGGATGTTGGAATGTACCAGTGCTACGTTCTTGTCACTCGTTCTGCTTAGATGTAACGACCGTAAAGCTCCTTCCTCTAAGCTGAACGTTCATTACAAGCTGACAAAAATGATCACAACCACCGAAAGCGAAGAAAAAATTCAGTCTAGCTGCAACAGCTAGCCAGCCTTGACTGTGTGGTTCACAGCACCAACTCAACGCCCGGTGCCACCGGACAGTGAGAAGAATACAAGTACCACTTTCAGGGGGGTAGGGAGTAATAAAACAAGAGGGAATTTTGCATTTTAACCAGTCACGGATAAAATAAAGTTTCTTTGCCATAGTCAATTTATCACATTAAGCTTGCATTAATATTTTCTAATCATAGTGACCTCATCCTGCCAGAATGCACTGGCCCCCTAATCTTTGCTGTAATGTTGTCTCATTAACTGCTCAGCACTGGCCACACTGGTTGTGTAGCTAAGCACTGCCTCAGGCACCGCTGGAATTAATTACTAGAAGAAATACTGCTGTTTTGAATTGTCATCTTGAATTTATCACTTGCCACTTAATGTAACTCATCTGACCTAACACCTTCCCTATGTCACCAGGGGCTTCAGCACCAGCACGACGTGGGTCCCTGTGTGCCCAGGCAGCCCACCAGGCAGCTGCTCCCAGGCTGGCTCCAAATCTGCCCTGCAGGCACAATGAACTAACGATGCCCCCAGCAGATTGCAGATTACCCATACGTCACGCTACATCTGAACCCGAAGGAGACTCGGAGATGGAGGCCGCACACCTCATGTTCACTGCTTGAGGATGATCTTTCGTCCCACTGGATGGGGAAACACTGACCGTTTGTCTCACTCGCGTTACATTTTCAACAACAGCGGAACTGCCCTTCACATGCGCAAAGGAATAAACGGCTCAGGGGGACCTGGTGGATTTTAAACTGTGGCATTTTACTACATATGGTAGAGAAATTGCTCATTAAGCTGTCCTCATAACAGAATACAAGTCAGTAATATAATACAGATATGAACTGCCTTTACGTCCCTCCTCACACGTGTTTTCCGTTTGGCTTGGGATGAAGGATCTTGCCAAAATTTGTATCTTTAAAGTCCATAATAAATGCATTATTTTGCTTAAGGCAAAAAGATTTGTCTACTATAAAACGTGTTTCTCTATGCACAGGTCTCATGCCCAAATCTAAGTTTTATCTGTGGAAAACTTCTAGTTTCAGTCGACTGTTTCACATATTTCTAACACAGAAGGAGTAGCCCAGATGCCCACATTTCTGCTGAAAGCTTCATATTTGCAAGCTCTGTTGAAGTGCCTAACTCCATAAGAGATAATTTGACTCTTGCTGAACACAGGGATGGCTCGGTATAATAAGCCCCAAATACCCTACAGATAAGAAGATAAATATTTTAAAACTTGGCTTTTAGTAGCCTTTTAAACAATTCTGAATGTGTTTCTCAGACAAAAAGATTTCTTTTTGCTACCATACTGTACACTCAGCACAGTAAACTTCGAGATGTATAATGCGATATAAACCTTAATAGTTTCACAATTGTGTTTTAGAAAGACTATTTATAGAGAAAATACAAAATGCCTCCCAAAAGTGTACTTAGATGTAAGCCACCATAATCTTCTTGCTCATGCAGCAGGAAATCTAATACACCAGCTCAATAAACCTGTAGGAAACAAAGGTTTTATGTAGCATTAAGAGTCACAATATTAAAATACCACATATTACATTCAACTACTCTTACAACGCTCATTCGGAGAGCCAAGAAAATTAAGTGCCAGTTTGAGAGTAATAATATTGTAACGTGCAGAAAGAGACTAGAGAGGTACAAAAACATGTGGAGCCCTCGTGGCATCTCTGCCACTCAGGTCAGATCCAAACGCTTCACGGTATCGATATTTTAGGTTATCACCAGAAAATACTGCCCGACCACAGTCGTATTCCCCAGGACGTGTTGCAAAATGTAAATTCCCATCAGCTGACTCTATTATGTTATTTCAAAAGGAATACTTTACCTTTTTTGTGAAGCACAATAAAGTAATCTCTCATATCCTTGATACATCAGTCAAAATGCAGGCTTAACTATAACCTATAGTTACAGTTATGCACATTAAAACAAGGTAAAGAGACCATCAATCTTGGGGTAGAATAATCTAGACCATTTATAAAAATTCATGTCAGTCTCTAAGCCTTTTTGAAAAAAAAGATTTTATGAAGTGGATTTTTTTTTCATGTTTATTGCCAGTATTTGCATTACATTATCTGGTGAGTACTCCCCACATCGTTAACAGAGGTCATGCTTTGTAGGGTTCGACTCTTTGGAGACGTGACTCCCGGATTAAAGATAAGAACTGGGAATGTCAGATTTTCCTCTTCCCAGAACGCAAGTTTGCTCCACTTCTAGATAGCAGTGAAAGATGTCATCTCTTAATTGTAATTATTTATATATATGTTATATATATAATATAATAATATAAAAATAAGTATANNNTTTTTATATCTATACATAGTATAAATGCTATACGTGTAATATATTATTTCTATATATATGTTTTCATATATATATATATACACACACACACACACACACACACAGCCCCCGCCCCCCAAAAAACCCTGGCATGCAGAAGGAAGGAAACAATGGTTTTACATCCAGTCCCGTTTTGCAAACATGTGATAAACACACAGAGCGCTGGAATGATTTGGTGAAATGGGTTAACGGATGAAGAACAAGTGCAGTGGTCAAGACAGATAAACACATTGACGATACAACTCCCAGTTGCACATGCTGCTTATGTATTGGTTTGTCTAGTTATATGAAGTTCTACCCACGCAAGTAAGTGGGAACACAACACTATTTTTAACACCTCATAGGAACACTCGATACCCCTTTAGGTCATTATATTAACCTTACAAAGAAATGACACACCCAGTTGTAATAAAAGCAAAATGAACACAACATTGAATACTACAGGCTGGAGGTGTAAGTGCTCTGGGTTTGCATCACACATCTGAAAAAGTTACTGCAGTCCCGCATTTGTTAAAGCCGAGTGTTTATTTCCTACTATTTTTCAATTATAAAAAACCACGTTTTACACAGGAGGAAGTGCCAACTGCCATTAAAAAAATATTCCTTGCAAGAGAAAAATATATAAAAGCAAATTGTGTGTGTGTGTTGTTGGGAGAGTGAGTTTATGCAAGCAATTGTCATGCAAGCGGAGTGGTAAGTAATAATGTGGCCTTTAATGACGGAATGATGGACCTGCCAAACACTAGCTCCTGCCATAGACTGCTTGTGTTTCCCTGCACAGAGATGCCCATCTGGGAGTTATTAACATATCCTCGTCAATTCAGGACCTACTTTAACATAATCCATATTTGTTGGAGAAAGTCCAACATCAGCCGGAGAACAGTGTCCACGTGATGCGATGACACATTTCAAGCAGCACACATAAAGCATGCTTGGGCAGCTAAGCAGTGCAGAAATGCAAATAGCAGGAGCATTTCCACTTCCCAGATAAAAAGGACAAATCCCTTTTGGCATAACATCTTATGCACTTAGTACTGAATGGAAACAACAGAGGTGGGAAAGGGACAGGTAGGTGCTTTTCCATTTCATTCCAGGCACGCTGGCACACCTAAGTGTGTTTCCGAGACTCAAGGAAGGCTCTGCTCCTTGGGGGCAGCAGGATAGAACCCAAGTCCTCTTACACCAGCAGCATTGCACACTTCCCTCTGTGACACTCACACACATGAGCATTGTTTCTTTAAATGGACCCGGACTCAGCATCAAGGAAGCCTTTCATTAAAAAATTACTTGATGCTCTACCTTAGAAAGCTCTATGTCTTTGGAGGATTCCACTCTTGTTGTTTAGAACATAAAATGGTTTGCTATTTGTTAAGTTTTGTGAAGCCCCACAGCACTATCAGAAAAAGTCCCTGAAACTTCAGCGCAGATGAGATGCTGTGAGAGCAGCAGCACTCGCAGGGGGCTTGGCACAGCACTCACACGTGTGATATTCCAGCTTGCTCGCAGCTAAAAAAGCTTTTGTAACCCTTAACTCAATGGAATGCAGTGCTGACTTCAGTTTCTGACTGATTAAAACCTCAGAAACCTCTTTTCTTACAAGTTTACTCCATTTGGTGATTTCCACTGTTGAAACTAATATTGCTTATGACCTTTAAGGAGCTTTGAGAAGATGCTGCTTTTCCCATCACCCAGCCACTCTGGATGGGTACCAACATATGTTCTGTGGCTATAAAAGGGTAGTGTAAGCAATAGCTTCCCATTAAACTCCAGTTTAACTTTAGGACTGCTGTCCAAAGATCACAGCTAAAGATAACCAAAGTGTTACTATATTCCTTTCTGTAGCTCAGTCATGACCCTAATTAATGTGTCTAGTTTAGACATGTATTTCTTTAAGTAGTGGGTGAATTTGTTTGGACAATCAGTCAGAGCTGACAAGGAAATTTTCCATCAAACTGGCTCATAAAAAGTACATTATTGAGCATTATTATGAGTAAAACACTATTTATTACCTGGACTTTACAATACAGCATTATCAATCATTACCTGTCATTAAGGTATGTTAACATGAGATCAAAGAGACAAAGCCAACTTAAACAAACAGAGGTGCAGAGAAGGCTTTTAGACTTACTTTCTTAAATCAAAACAAGTACATTGATCAGCCAGATTTCCCTTTCAACGGAAGATGTAAATCCACTAATCACAGCAATCTCAGAGCAGTTACTTATATATTGACACAGATGACAGCGGTGCTCTTTGAGATAAAAAGTGGCTAGATGCACCCACAGAAGTATGGGGATATACCACAGGGCTTTCTGCCTGCAAGTTGAGATTCACTATCACATCAGCTTCCACCTAAAGTACTATTTGCTCATTTCATCACAAATAATCAACACAAAGGATCCAAAACAGAGGGCTGTTCTTGGTTTTGTTTTAGTGCATTAATTTCTTCCAAAAAAACCCAACCCCCTAAATGCCAATTCAGCAAGTCATTCTAGACCTTTCCGCCGAGTTCCTTGCTTAACTGTTTTCACAGCAGTAATGCCCGAGAGTCCGAATCACCAAGCAAGATCCCATCATCTTAAGTGCCATGCAATGCTCTCAAGCACAGACACTGAGGTCTGCAATGGAGAAAGGCTTAGAGCGAGCGCTTTCACCGTGCCTGACACGACAAAAGCTCAAGGGCTTTCTTGAAAATCAGGAAATAATCTCTGGAAGCACAAGCCTGCTGCAGCACTGACCACTAGCATTTCATGAGCAACATTACAATCAAATGGTCGCAATGCTTCCTTGGAGCACACACAAGAGCTTTTCACTCAAGATAGGAAGATTCTAGATGGGTGAGCATGCTTTGGCTTTTTCCATCCAAGCTACTTAACAGTCTTGCTGCAGGCTGCTATTTTACTTTGCCCTGCGACGTTCAGTCAACGTTCCAGAGAGATGAGAAGGGCAAAACCAGAAGTCGCAAACTATTTCTGACCAACCCGGTGCCAAATCTTAAAAATTCCCAAACTATTGGGATTCTATATTTCTCACTACACAGTTAATCTGAATATCTTTTCTTTTCCAAATAAGGTAGCACCTTATAAGTACTATAACCACAGACATACACCACTTCTCACTTCAATGGAGGTGTCCCCCTAAAACAGAAGTAACATATAGAATGCATCCATAATGTATTCTTATTCCTTCTCTTGACCAGAACTGTCCTGTGACAGAGCCAAACGCTCACTCCAGCAGAGTCATGGAGCAGCCTGTAGTCTCAAAATTTTTAACCATAGCTCCCTTGTGTAGTACCCAAGTACACAATAGGTAATGAATAGTGGGATACTGGCTTAGAGGAGAGTCACGCTCACAGGTCCTTTTTAAAACATTATCATTTTTATGCTACTATATTAGGGACTAAAACATTATTCTTTTAAAAATTGCTAAATTACTGAAAGAAAAAGAGGTAATTTTGTTAAATACCTTGTGGCTGGCTCCTCCTGTTTAAGCTTTTTTAACACTTGCTAAGATCATTTACACAACACAACCATTAACTTGATGCCCCTCTCTCCTGACCAATCTCTGATGCTAACCCCAACTACAGAATCACAGAACACCAGGGATTGGAAGGGACCTCAAAAGATCCTCTAGTCCAATCCCTCTGCCACAGCAGGACCACCTAGACCAAGTCCAGGCGGGTTTTAAATGTCTCCAGAGAAGGAAACACCACAACCTCCCTGGGCAGCCTATTCCACTACTGCCAAGGAAATCCTATGGTGTCAGAAATTCAGTTCCAGAAGGGAAATAAGTGGTAGATAGGCAAAAAAGGGAATACAGCCCAAACCTGTCAAAAAAGGATAATCTGAAGGCCAATCTGAAACTCTCCCAAAGCAAAGAAAACAAGCAGCAGGGTCATTGACTTGAGAAGTCAGCACGAACCAAGAGATTTTAAAAAAAAAAATCCATTTTCTTGCTAATTTGGTTGGCCTTTTGGCTGTTTTTCCACATTATCAAAGTACTCCATTCAGACACCTTTTACATCTTCTAAATATTCAAAAAAACCCCAGATCCTCCAAGCTTCATGGACACCCATTGCTGCAATGGAGCCAGTCCTGTTCTCAGAGACGCCCAAGATTCCCTCCCGCTCCACGTTTGGAAGCTACTGCCTTAAAAACTGTAACGTAAGGCGCTCCCCTTTTATTCTGGTTTGGCAGCAGCGCTGTTGCTTTACTCAACGCAGCCTGTTGAGTTCTGTACGATTTTACCTTCTACAGCTCGTTTGTAACCGCACATCATCACCAGCTCTCTTGTAAAGGAGCAGGGCTCTACCATTCCGACTAATTAGCCAGCTCACCAGTCAACCTTTGCACGTGTGTGGCCTCGCCTACAGCTTTTCCCTAGAAGGTGTCACTAAATCAAAGTGAGTTGGAGGTGTCTCTGCTGTACCAACAAACTAATAAAGGTTCTGTGACCGTCCTTTTAAGCCATTTAGAAATACTCTTTCTAGGACTCGCTGCAACAGATTATTTGGTGGTGGAGTAAAAGGCAAGGAAGGCTGGAAGTTTATCCTAGCTGATGTGCTGCTCTCCCATTCAACTGCAGCCACAACAGCACTGCAGCCCTAACCTGATTCACTCAGGCATCTCAAATACTTTGTTAGACAAAATCCATAACCCTCTCTTCAGCGTAGCTCTGGATTTAACACCTGTGTTTGAGAATACTCTAGAAAATTCTCTCTGTTCATCCTGTTCACACTGACCAGTGTCTGCCACTTCCATCACACTGGGATTCAACTCATTCTACATTTTTCAGTGTTGGTTGATATCACATTGATCAGGTAGGAGGATCCAAAATTAACAGCTAGCATCTTCCTCACTGTTAAGCTTCAGATGCAGCACAAACAGGCATGCAGGCATGTTTGCAGGTGTCCTGCTCTCCACACCATGGCAACCCAGCCCACATACCTGGATTTCCTGAAAGGGAAAAGACACTCCCTGCCCTGTCTCTTACTTATACATCCACTTACTTTGTGTAATAGCTCATCCTTTATTTTCTACTCTAAGCCCAATAAAATAAGAAGCAAGGGACTAGCTGTACATGTCCAAGGCTTCCTTGAGACTTCACCATTGCAATCACATATGAAGGAAGGCAAGACTTATTTTTTTCTTTAGCTTTCAGATTTTCTGCCGATATTTTTTCCTCAAAACATTCCCCACTGTAACCCCTAAGACCTTCCAGAGTACTTCATAGCACCATGACAGAAGAAAAAGGGAAGAGAAAGAACATCCCACTAAATTGATGGGACTTGTGGGGCAAGAAGCAGATGTGTGAGTGATACTTTCACCCCATTCCTAACTCTTTTCCACTTCTCACAAGTCAGCCTCCAGGCAACAGGGCTACTAAAAGGTAGTTATATTAAGTTGCACACTGGAGGTGGCCGTAGGAAAAACTGAAGCAATGGTACCTGGTTCTTCCCAACGACCTTCCAGCAAGTCTGACCCAAACTATTCTAAAGTCTATAGTAACCATCTTCCTTTGCTTTCACTGAGCTCAGGATCAGGGTCAAGACAGGCAAGAACGTGACCAGCATTTCAGCTAAGACTTGTGTTTGCTTTTGAGCAACAAAAATTTAAACTCCACCCCTTCACCCCTGTTCAAAAGAGATCACGTATTAGTGCTGAAGTGGAGTACCTCTCCTGGCACACAGTATGTAGCAAAGAATACTTTTGCTTGCCCATGGCTTTCTGCACCATCTTGATGGACCACTGCTGTCTCCCTTGCACTTCATTTCCTCCTCTCATTGGTGCCCATTGTTATTCAGACTCTCAACTGGTACCTGCATTTCCCACCTGCAAAGTTTAGCCAAGATCTTCTGCCAGCTAACGTCAAGATCTCTCTAGGCCTTACTTTTTAGCCACTTCACGTTTTTCATGGTTCTTTGCTCCTTATCATCATCAACAAAATAGCCTAAAGGCTAATTTTATTTGTGTTTTCTTTTTTATTAATCAGGGATAAACACATCCTATCCACAAGTCTAAATCTTAATAGAAGAAACAACCTTGGAAACATTATTTTCTCCAAGATGCACAGTGAAAACCAAAACCCTGCTGACTCTTAATTTGCTTTCCTAATCCAAGGAATAAAGTTCTATTGTATTACACTGAGGAAGGAAACATTCCATGATGCTGTACCACTTGCAGTAATGCCCACTTAATTACATGTGAAACAGAAACTGCAAAGAGAACTTCTAAATAAAAACTACAAACATACTTTTATTATCCATGGGTGGTAATTGGCAAGGACCAAAATACCTGTTGCTGTGCAGTATGATAACGGCTGAGAGGACATGACCTGATATACAGAGAAAGACTTAGAAGTTTAACGCATGAATATTTTATTCTTCTCCAATGTATATCCAATTGTCGGCTTCGTCTTAACTGAAATGCTCACTTGCCATAAGCTGTGTCCAGAGAGACATCTTGGTGAAGCAAGAGAAGGTGCCCTACTAAGTAGAACACCAGTCACCAATTTAGCAGTGACTTAGATTTGCCTCTACCTGTCCAAAGTCCCTTCCCATGTTTCCCTGCTGACCAACTACTCCAGGATTTACAGCCCATCCAAAGCACCTAATTATTAATTTTTCTAAGTTTCCCCTATGATTCACTTCCCCTCTGGTCTCTTCTAGTTTGATTAGTTACCCCCTTTCACGGCAGTGACTGCCTTGTCCTTTACATGTAGTTACCCCCTTTCACAACAGTGACTGCCTTGTCCTTTACATGTAGTTACCCCCTTTCACGGCACTGACTGCCTTGTCCTTCAACCACAGAGCCGGTTTTGGTGAGATAAGGTAATTGGTAGAACACTGCTACCCACCAGTGAAGCCATAAGCCTTTAGGTCCATCTCTTTTCCCCTTATCAGGCTCTGCTCATCATCGTACTGTGAAAACAGCGTTCAAACCTAGAACTATTGCAAAGTTACTGTAACTTGGAAATCAAAGACAAGATCTTGTCCCTGCCAGGCATCTCTTCCTTCTGGGTATGTACGGGCTGAAGAAGCCTGTCCTCAGATTTCATGGTGTGCAAACTCACAGAGAGAGGAAAGGCCCTCAAAGTTGTGCCAGGGGAAGTTAGACATTAAAAAAAAAAACAAACTCAACTGAAAGGGTCATCAGGCTTTGGAAGAGGCTGCCCAGAGACAGGGGGTTTAAAAGTTGAGTAGGTCTGGGGCTTAGAGACATGGTTTAACAGTGGCCTTGTGGCAGCTGGCTTAACGATTGGCCTCAATAATCTTTGAGGCCTTTCCCAACCCCAATGACTCCACAGCTCAGTGTGTGTGTGTGTACCTGTTCCCAATGTAACTGCAGTTCTATCCTGTGGTCCAGAGTCAGTATCTCTCAGTCAGCAACGAGAGCAGAAAAGAACCTGGGCAGTGCTCAGTGGCTCACTGCAAGTCCTTCTCCTCTCAAGAAACTGGAAGACAGTAAGAAGTTCAGTGCACACAGGCCAAACATCACTATATGTTCATGTTATTTTTTGCTGCTGAAGAGGTAGAAACGAGAAAAGATGCTTCTTAGGTTTAAAACAACTTTAGGCCTTCGTCCCGCTCAGTCATTGCTTTTCTGAGAGTGCCCAAGGCAGCAGGAAAGCACAAACCCATCGGCGCTTTAGGCTGTAACACCACTGACTTTCTTGTGCTCTGCTTCCTGAACTGTGATGAGTGCACTCGCCGCACCCCTGCACCCTCCTTACAGGGGAAACGATCCTGTACCCGTCAACCAGAGCAGGGGTGGGATTTCTGCTGTTACTGCACCTTAACGTACTAAGGAGTTCACATTTTCCCTTCCCTCGCCCTGGCGATGCACGTTCTCAGTGCAATTTAGCAGGCTCAGAACTTCCCAGAGCGGTGGCACAGTAGCTAAAATTGCAGGCTCCTGTTTCTCCACCGTGTTTACATAAAAGGCAGTTGCCAAACATTTCGTTTCCTACTTAAAACATGAAGCTGTTACTCAAGCTGAGTATTGGATTCAGAAGAGGTAATAAGCAGTTGCTGTAGACCCAGAATATATAATAACATATGATCCTTAGCTCTGTTTTCCCTCTGCATGAAACAGTCGTGGTGTCATTTGATGGCTGCTAGGTGCCACAGCTATAGAGCTGAACACTTCTGGGAAAGGAAGTGCTTGCAGAAAGGAGGGTTGGAGCTGCAGAGCAGGAAACAATTCTGTGTCTCTTTACTTAGTAACATGTCCTGACTTAGATGCCTTGAAATAGCTTTTACAATTTCACTGAGACCAAGGAAGTGCCTCAGTATGTGCAGATGTCATTTGTCTGGGAATTTCCCTGGGAACTTCCCTGGGAACATTTCGCTAAACAACTCTTGGCAACCTGTCAGCATCTCAACTCAAGGGCAAACACCAAGATGAACTATTAGGAGTTCACTAATGAGGTCCTGGAACTAGAAACAGTTTTTATGGAAGGGTACAACGCTGTCTACTCAGCAGATAAACCACTTTGTCAACACTTCACTCTTCCACATGCAGAAGTGACGTTCAAAACACTGGGGCTCCTAGATTAGCCCTGGCTAATGATTCAACCGTGTGTACTATCTCGACACAACTGCCCATAGCACTGGTGTACTCTTTTGGCAGCACAGCTTTCAGTTGCCACTTCAGCATGAGCACTGGTCTATGGAACTTCAAAGGAACCTTACTCTGCCCAGGCTTGCACCATACCAAAATCCCCCTTCTGAAGGGAGGTGCCATCAGGTACTTGTAGTGTGAATCTTCTTCCCTTTTGAAGGTCAGCATCATCCTTTTGTCTCTCCACCTGAAACTAACTATTGCTCCTGAGTATCACAGATCAAGGCAACTCTGCAGACATCTGGTACCACAAGGAACCAAGCTGCCCTGAAAAGCACAGCACTGCCCAAGGCACAGCAAAGCAGGAAAGTCTCCTGCTGTGAGTCTTTCATCAGAAAAACTGGGGATGAGAACCTTATTTTTTTAAAAAAACAATAGTCTATCTTCCTGGCTTCAATTGCTCGAGTTTCAGTACATTTTGGTAGGAAGCAACGATAAAAATTAAAATCTCATTTGAACTATTTTGATCAGTCCTTACACAGCCACAGGATGCTATCAAGGCATTTCAGGTTTTACTTGGAATAGAGATCCCAGGAACTGAGATTATAATTACCCAGTATAGATCCACCCCTACCTTTCCATTAACCAGTTCTGAAGTGTGAGCTTAAAAGAATGCTTATAAGGCTAATGCTGATGTGAGATTAACCTCATCCAAATTCTACAGCTATGAATTTCTTCCCACTACACAAAAGAAACCACACCAGCAATCTACAAGTAACCTGGTTAGCAGACTGAGGGAGGTTCTTCTCCCCTTCTGCTCTGCCCTGGTGAGATCACATCTGGAGTATTGTGTCCAGTTCTGGGCCCCTCAGTTCAAGAGGAACACAGAGCTGCTGGAGTCCGGCGTAGAGCAATGAGGATGATGGAGGAAGTGGAGCACCTCCCTTACAAGGAGAGGCTGAGGGAGCTGGGTCTCTTTAGCTTGGAGAACAGGAGACTGAGGGGTGACCTCATTAATGTCTATAAATATGTGAAGGGTGGGTGTTAGGAGGATGGAGCCAGGCTCTTCTCAATGTCATCTAGTGATGGGACAAGGGACAATGGGTGTAAGCTGGAACATAGAAGGTCTCACATAAATATGAGAAGGAACTTCTTCAGAGTGAGGGTGGTGGAGCACTGAAACAGGGTGCCCATTGGGGCTGTGTTTAAACACCTCTTTCTCTGGAGACATTTAAAACCTGCCTGAAGGAGATCCTGCTGTGTCAGGGAGGTTGGACTGGATGATCTTTTGAGGTGCCTTCCAACCCCTAATGATTCTGTGGTTCTTACATTAAACATCATTTATCTGTTTATCTTTTATGTGTGCTTTTGTACAGTTTCATTTTTTCTCTTCCTTTAAAATTCTAATTGGAGTTTCACTGACTACCTGAAGCATTACATTAAGACAGATATAATCCATACTATGAACAAGGCCACATAGCTTGCAGGCTTCTGCAGTACCTGGGCAGTAGCAGCTGCCTATAGCAAGAGTAGATGGTGGATGTGAGGAAGAAGAAGCAGAGCCTGCCTTGTCTGTGGCAGCTCTGGTGAAAAATAACTCAGCCTTTCTCTCATCTTCCTTTCCCCGAGCACCACTATGCAATGCCACCTCTGTATTGCTCACATGTGGTGTCCTTTGACAGCACCATCATACTATCTAGTCCCTGTACATAGATGATAGGTCTTTTGCTGTAAGTGACATCAAGCAAACTAAGAGTCAACTAGGATGATTGACTATGGCAGGACCTGCACAACCTAGCTTTTGTGTTGCATGAACAAGGCCCGTGTCCTCCCTGGAAGCCTTCAGTTTTTCCTCAAGAGAGGATTCTCTGTACCAAGGGCGCAGGGATAACACATACAGGAAAGGAAACAGGAGATTAACCAGTTTAAGGTGTTCAAGCAAGACTTAATAAAAGTAAAAACACNCACAAGAGCACATTGCTGGCTCATAGTCATCCTGCTGTCCACCAGGACCCCCAGATCCCTCTCTCCCACACTACTCTCCAACAGGTCAGCCCCCAGCCTATACTGGTACCTGGGGTTGTTCTTGCCCAGATACAAGACTCTGCACTTACCCTTGTTATACTCATTAAATTTTTCTCAGCCCAGCTCTCCATCCTGTCCAAATCTCACTGAATGGCAGCACAGTCTGCAGGGGTGTCAGTGACACCACCCAGCTTTGTGTCAGCAAACTTGCTGACAGTGCATGCCAATCCCTCATATAAGTCATAAAAGAATGAAAGATCATGAAAGATCATCTAGTCCAATCCCCCTGCCACAGCAGGATTACCCAGACCAAGTACATCCAGCAGAAATAGTTTCTGAATGAAGGAAATCACTGTCCTTCACTAAAACTTGAATAAGTACTTGAAACATCAACCTTTGTGTTCTCTGTTAGAGATGTCCATACCATTCTGCACACACTGTTCTGGTGTGTGTGTTTGATGACAGCATCCAAGAATCCATGCCTACAGATGTGGTATGGTTTGAAAAAGCATGTGCGTGTGTTGAAGGGCAAGGAAAAGTAGGGTAAGACTGTGGCATTCAACCTTTCCGTGTTTGCATGATGGATGTAGAGCAGCTCTGCAAGAATTCATGAATGCTGCATGAATAATGGTTATAGAACTTGTTATCGTATGACCATGTTGAGTTAAGTCAACAGGATTATTCACAGAATCACAGAATGTTAGAGGTTGGAAGGGATCTTGAAGGATCATATAAGTCCAACCCCACCCCTGCTGGAGCAGGGTAGGCCTATAGTACTGTCTCAAGACGTCCTACGTGGGGCTCAAACCCATAACCCCAGGGATTCAGAGTCCCATGCTCTACCAACTGAGCCAACCAGGTGCCCAATTATTGGAGAAATAAGGAGGAACCATTCAACATAAGACACCTCAACAGAACTCATTGCAGTGAGTCGTGCAAAGAATGACTACGCTATCTTCTGTTTAGACTGCCTCCTGGACACAGAAAGGGTTTAAGNCTGAGGGTCCCAGAACTGGACACAATACTGCAGGTGTGGTCTCACCAGGGCAGAGTAGAGGGGGAGAAGAACCTCTCTTGATCTGCTAACCACTTTGTCAGGCAAAGTCATGTCTGGAAACAGAATAAGGGACACACATTTTCCATACAGGTGGGGAGTCAACTGGGAGTTGTTCACACAGTAGACAACTGCCAAAGCACTTCGATTTGCTTCATTTGAGCCTAGAGATTGGTAAAATTATAAGCAATAATATACAGGTATGATTTCAAAGCCATAGATTTTTCTTTGAATTTTAAATCTCTATAGTTATAGAAAAATACTGAGGTGCTAGCAACATGTTTTATTGCAATGTATTCCCAACTACGGAGGAAGGGTTCCGCACCCAGGCAGCAGCTCCGTGTGCTGCTCCCATGCAGGTCACTTTTGCCACATGGAGTGAAAGCCAAGCACCCGTCAGTTATTCAAGTCAAACCAGAATTTAGAACAGCAACATTTGTTCAAAGTAAAAATCAACATTAGAAATTATTTTGCTTACTTTGCTTCACCAAATACCCAGCTTTAATAAAAAGATGTTTGAGAGTCAATATTGCTGTCAAGTGACACTTTTGAAGGCTATTTCTGTAATATGTGATGCAGGTTTAAGTCACAGATGCTGTATTTGAAATAACCAGTTAGAAACATGCAGTGTACTGAGAGCACGGCATCAAAATTCTCTTGGTGAACTTTGTATCCACAAGTAATCACTTCAGAGAGAGTGATTTCTGAGGATTGTCCTTTTAATCAGACAGTTGCCATTTATGTGCTCACGTCTGGAAATCTTTACTTTCTTACTGGTGTCATTAGATTAAAGGATTAAATTGTGAGGAATTACTTGTGCACATCCCTCTGCGCACACTTAGCAAGGCTTCACTCAAAGGAAAACCTTCAGGTCTACTTAGCACATGTTCGTTTCCCAAAAATAGGGGTAGGCTGTCCATACAAGAGCTAAAACTGCTGTCAATACAGTTATCAAAAGTTCTAATGCTGTCACCAAAACAATTTGTGTATCAGACCAAGAATGCCACAGAAAAGACCGGAACAGCAACCTGTGCTTGCCAACTCCAGCTGCTGGAGGGCATCGGGGGAGGCAGGTGCTGAGGTCTGGCTGCAGACCTGCAAAGGACATCTCCAGCAAAACACACAGTGCCAGTTCACAGTTCTCTGGGTAACAGACATTCAGCTATTCACACGAGTCATATCAGACCTGGCCAATCTCACCATCACCTTGATCATTAAGCGCTCACTCCTTGCTTTCACCTCATAGCGGGAATGGAAAAGGCGGCATGAGAGGCAATAATGGTTGATTGTTTCTGCTTAAGCGGTTTCTAGGGTAAGATACCAAAGGTCCCCCACTATTCATTGGCCTATGAGGAACTGCACAAGGTGGAATTGCCTTTTTTATAGCCTCATGACACATTTTTGTCCATGTTCTATCCTGTCCAAGAAATAGAATTCCATTCGACTGCACTAGGTGTAGGGTTGAACGGATGTATTTGAGTTTGCTTCCTTACTGTCGGGACTGAACTAGACATCTTTTCAGATGACAGCTGGGTCAGCTGTTCACTAGAAGTGCCCTTTTCTATGTACATTTTCATCTGGATGGCTGCACAGAGCTGCACCTTGAAAGCAGTCCGGGTACAGAGCTGCACCAGACTTGGTAGCTTACGCACTGTGCCAAGGTGTTTTGTCCAGAGCACATGACAGGAGGACTCCAAATGCAGTGCGGATGGCACCGAGATGGACTGCAGAGGATCCAGCTATGAGCCATAAGCAGCACAGGAGGGCTGCAGCTGCCCGAGTCGAGGCGGTCACCACCCTCCTGTGTGACAGTGCCACTGCCAAGAGAGGCCCTCAACGTGGAGAGCTTCAGATGGCCATTTGCAAGGTGTTGTTTGCGGGGCCTGGGAGAGTCTGGTACTTGTACACTCACACTCCGACCCAAGCAGCCGAATCTCCTGCCTTCCCAGACGTTCTGCAAAAGCTGTACTTTTAATAGGGCTTGCAAAAAGACTGAGGGTTTGCTTCCCAAATAAAGGAGGGATGAAAGGAACTTTCCTGGGGTTGTGCTGGCTCAATTCCTGTTTGATTGACTGCTCATGCTGTTGCGTTGGTGGTTATTAGAGCTGGTAAAAAAAGGCAATTTCTGTCCCACAGGAATTTCCCACACTATGGCAATTGTTTGCCTTCTGGAACAGCATTACATTTTTCAAAATAAAGAACACTTTCACAGAATCATTAGTCTTAAAAATAAATTACCAAATATCATTGTGTGGACGTGTGCGCGCACGAGCACATTCTGAATCCCAAGGTCAAACCTCTTTTCTCTCTTAAACAGTCAAGAGGTTGGGTTGGTTTCCAGATTCATCACATCACCAGAGTGCAGTGCTGAACTGCCACCATAATGGTTGCCCCACTTCCATCCTGCTCCCCAGTCCTGAGTCCTAGATTCATTAGGAACAATGAGCAACCATTCAGCGAGTCCTCGAGAACATTCAGCGCGTCACAGCTAGCTCCTACACCCTCCTTTCCTTACAGCCCTCTCATGGCACACACTGACATGAGGAGAGTACATGACTAAAGGTTAAGAACCAATATGTCCTCGGTGAAATGGTCCTTTGGGGCTACCAACATACCAGGCAGTTCAGAGCAGCCTTTATGCCAGCTAGTCCAATCCCACTTTTCTCTTACCCCCAGTGCACAACTAGTGATAAAATCCCTCTCCTTCTACCCAGCGTGACTGAATTTTGAGCAAGGAGTAAACATGAACCAGCAGTTGGCAGAAACGGGCATGCAGTGACCTGCAGACAAAATGAAGCAAGCAACTGTCTGATCTGCACGATTTTCAAGGCTCCAACAAAAAAACCCTCATTACCATTTTGCACCATCCCTCAGACCTTCCCATCCCTCACTAAATACATACAGAGCCAAGGTTGTCAACACTGAAACACAGGCTGCCAGGTGGAATACAGCTGCATGTCTCTTGGCCCAAAACAGTTGTCCTAAAGTGCTGTGTTTTAAGGAAATAACATTAGCAGGGAAACACCAGGTTTTGCTGTTGCTGAAGAACAAAATCCAACGAGGGTGGTTGTCAGTTATTAAGCTTTTACACTGAACAATTGTCCATTCCTTTTAAGTTGCATATAATGATTTTATAGCCTTTTAACAAGAGGAGCACTACTGGGTAAGATTTTAACAGGGGTAACGGGATTGGTCATTTACTTATTTTAAACCAGCTGATTGAAGCCACAGCCTGTATTACAGAGAGAGGAGGCCGTAAGAATCTAAGACAGCCAGTGTTTTGATAAAAGTCTCTTAAGTAATGATGAGCCTACAGCAGTCAGGCAAGTCAGGGGTCAATATGACCTTATTTGCCTGTGCTTTTCATTAGGAGCACTCCTTCTGCAGTACCATACTTCTGGTACCTCCGAATACACAGAGGATTCATGCTTCACTTCTGCGTGTATTAAGAATGCAGCCATAGCAACTACTAGCATTAATGAACTATTTGCTTATGCAGTAATAATTAACTTCCATTACATTACTTTGTGTGATTACTTTCTTAATTGCCTGAATTATGCATCCATTTAATATTTAATAACCATTCTCAGAAATCAGACACTGGTAAAAAAACAAATTGCTCACAGTTTCCTTGCAATAATTAAGCTCACAAGAATAAATGAAATCTTTTAAAAATGAATGCCTTGTGATTATATCCTTGCATATAGAACAAGATCCTAAATTAGCTATTTATTAAGTCTAAATTTAAGACCAAATAGTACATTTTTCACTTATGCCTTGGGAAATCAACCTATACAGTACCTGACATCGCCAGCATAATTAAGTGCCATCTATTTACTTTGAGAGCCACAAATTCTGCATTAGTATTTAGAACAGTCGGAGGCACGCAGGGAAATCTTTTAAAATGCCTCCTTGGAAAAATAGTGTCTTTACCTGAGGTAGCTGCTTAGTTGTGCTTAAAGTACTGGAAAGATCTGTGAAGCATAAACAGCCTTCTGACTGGGAGGGCTGGGAAGGATTTTTTTGTTGTTGTTCATGTTTTAATTTACATACCAACAATGGAAATACAGTGATACAGCCCGAGGTCAGGCTTACCAAACAGGATTAAATTCACTGCTGGATATAGAAATAACGTTCACAATCACAAACAAGCCGTCTGATCTGCTTGTTCTCTCGAGTTGTCATCTGTCTCTCCCCGAGCCCTCGTGCCCCGCTAGCACCCAAGCAAAGCCACATGCTGGTTTTCAAAGCGGTGATGCCATTACGTTATTGCACATCAGCTTTGTTTCCCCGTGCTTTGCAATGAAGTCACCGGCTTAAATAATACGTGCTCCCGTTTCACTGCAGATTGTTCTGATGAGTGGAGTCTACCGAGGTGGACAAGACAGATTACTGCCGGGGGATTGGTTTTGTTTTGCCTTTTTTTACCCCGCGTTGCGTCTGCAGAATTGTTCTGCCATTTCACATTGATTATGGCAGCCGCGTTCGGATGTGTTCATCTGAACCACGACACCGCTCAGCTGAAGCTACAGGGACTCCAGCGTGATAGTCCCTCTCTTTTCCTACGCACAAAAGAAACGCTTGCAACAGGAACACGTTTCAGGTATCCCACACCCAAATAAATGAAAAACAGTAAAGGGAACAATCAAAGGTCTTATTTGCTGAGACAGGTAAAGGGGCAGTGGCTGCTCTCCCCCTTACCCATACGGCGAGATGCACGGGCGGCCGTGGACAGCCAAAGAGAAAGGGGGGACAGTCCTATTTGGGGCGATATCCTATAGCTGCTGAGTTCCCAAACTGAGCTGAGCAGATGCCAATCTGGCTGGCTGTTGTTACAGTGGGCAGCATCATTAGGATTTGCTTTTTAAATGATCTCTCAGCCTGTAAGTCTCAGAGCTGCTAGCAAGGCAAGGTTAGGAAGAAAATGATGGCAGCATGTTGATGCTTCACAGACCTCATGATAGTTTCCGTCTGTCATTATTTACATCTGACTAGATGCGTCATGTCAGCTACCTAGAAGGCACTTTAACGCAGAGCTCTTGTTTGCCTCTGCTTTTAGCATCCAGACTGAGTACTATTATTTTTTTTGCATCACTACACTTAGGTCAAGCTTGCTTCAATTTCTCCATAATGACACATAGAAATGAAAATTATTTAGCTCATGCTATCACACATACTTCTATTCTAACAGACCTGTTCAACATTGTTCACAAAATGGTGAATTTAAATCAATAAACAGACATCTATCAAAAGGTCAACTTAATTTTATTCTTTCAGCTTCTTTACCAATTTTTTAAGAAGAAAATCTCTCTTCCTTCAGCTTTCAATAAATCCTGTATTAGAAGACTGCAGTAGCAACTGATAATTTTTATAGCTGAAGGCATTTATTGGTTCAATTAACAGGTTATTAATACTGCTCTATAATGTGATGAGTTCTGTCAGCGTCAATGTAAATAAGGTTATAGCTATCAAGCCGGTGTCAGTTTTGCCATTATACTACCTCTTGGCAATTCACCTTCAAAAGGTTCATTTGTATTGGTTTGGGATGGAACGTGTGATTCACTTGAGTAATGCAATCAGCCTGAATTCAACCCCAGTCTGCGAACTTTGTTCACCATGGTGACTCATGAGATGGAGAAAGACCCAATCCTTCACACCTTCCTGCGGACAAAGCTCTAGTGCAGAGATACCCTGCACCTAAGCATCCACTGCCCTCCTGAACGGGCTTGACAGGCTCCTTAAAACCTATCCCTCTGCCATGCGTCAGCGGGGGACTTTCCTCATTTCAAATAATTTGTGGCTGAAAGAAGCAGTGCAGTCACTCTGTGGACCGACTTTGCTGAATAATCGTAACAACTTATCAGTACAACCTCCTCTCATCCCTTATCTCACCAAGCCCGCTGCTTTGCCTTAGCTTATTTAATGTCACGTATGACAAAATGCAATCTGCATGGTTTCATTCACCTGGGCTGTGAGGGGTCTAGCACAGCTTCAGGTAAAGAGTCAACAGCTCAGTATCACCAGAACTGATTCCATTATATTTGATCAGCTGGATTTTATTCGTGCATGGTTCAGTTTTTTTCAGCAAACACCTTGAACCAGTTAATGGTTTGCTTTTGTCGCACACACTACGGAGGTTTCATAGTTGTGCATTATTTCCTTAGGCGTACAGCTGGAATGGTAAAGTGGTTTTGCTTCAAGAGAATAGTGTGAGACACCCATGAAAACTCCGTAGAGCAGCTAGGCTTCTGTAAGCATTACCTATCCAAATGAAATTTTAAATGCCACCAAGTTCTGTGATCGGCTCAGAGAGGAACAGATACTTCAATTTGCCCATTTAAAAAGAAGTAAATGTTATCAGACCTAAAAGCATTTACTTTACATCTCTAAAATAACTTCCAGACAAGCAAGCAGAAGATAATGCCTTCTCAAATTTACAGGCACAGCTGGACGAGGTACTCATGGAGCCACGTTCAACAGATTTGCATTTTGGGGCTCCTGAAAAGCCTGCACATGGATCCTAATCATTAGAAGGGTGTCAGATCTCATACTCTCTTTGAGGAATTTGAAGGAATTTTAAACTTCGAATGATGTATAAGTTTCTTACTCCACACACACATGGATATGTGTTCAATTAATTGCATAATTTGATTGGTTACCTAAATCATGGTATTTTTCAGTTACTTAATTGGACTTGGTCTGGGTGATCCTGCTGTGGTAGGGGATTGGACTGGATGATCTTTCGAGGTCCCTCCCAGTCCCTAATGATTCTGTGACTCTATTAGCTCCGTCACCATGGATGGGGCTCTAATGCTTAATTCTCTAAGTATTAAATAAGTTTTTCCTGGAGTAGCCTATAGAGCTCTGGTTGAACTTCGCAGGCAGTAGCATCCTTTTGTGGTCCCCCAGCATTGTAAATACTGGGAGGCTGAAAAGCTGTGAAAAGGAATGTTGTAGACAAAACCCTGAAGGTAAAGAACTGTGCATGCTATCAGCAAGATTTACACAGAAAACCCCCCCCTCTATGTATTGGATGGTGACCCTGTTTATATTTCTTGAAGCATCACCTCTTACTCTGACCTTACCAGTAAAGACTAATACAGCACTACATTTTACTTAATAGGTTTGCCATTGCATATCACACATTGTGCGTGCTCCCACTGTTTCTCAGCCTGTGTCTGTTACAACCACTGTAGGACACGAGACAATATGGTACCAAGCGGCAGCAACAGCTCTGAACAGCTTCTAACAGAAGTCCTAATGTAAGTAGATTATTGCCATTAAGAAGCTGTGAGTTTTTCCATTGGGGCTTTTTGGTTTGTGGGGTTTTCAGAACTGCTGCCATGAAAAGGCTCTGAGCAGTGCTGTCAAATCATAGAATCATTAGGGATTGGAAGGGGCCTCAAAAGATCATCCAGTCCAAGCCCCCTGACACAGCAGGACCACCTAGACCAAGCCACACAGGAACACATCCAGGTGGGTTTTAAACATCTCCAGAGAAGGAGACTCCACAACCCCCCTGGGCAGCCTGTTCCAGTGCTCTGAATTTTCAGAATTTTAAGACTGCCTGGAACTCCAACAGTGAGCAGTGCAAAGCCCCCATGAGAGCCACTGGCTCAGAAGGCAGTTCTGTGTAAAGCAGACAACAGAGGGTGCGTGGTAGATGGCTGCTCCATTTCCCCCTTAACCCGGAATTAACATTTGGATCTCATTTCAGAGTTAACTGTCAGAACCTGCTAGAAAACTGTCAGATGCTCAAAGAGTATGAAAATTATATTTTCCATAGAGCAGGGTCGAAGAAACTTCTAAATCAAACGCTTCCCTTTGTTTAACTTTGCAGGTTTTCCAAGTCAAATGTGATGCTCCAACCTCTTACCAGCTGCGCACACTACCCGTAGCAAGTTCTTTGGTGCCTTGCCCTCAGAGTTTATAGATTGCAAGCCACCAGCAACACGTAATATTTCCAAAACCATTTGTAGCCTCTGTCTAGTTGAAAAATGTATGAAGGATTTTTTTCCTTCCAATGTAACGCCAAGCGTTGTCCTCGCCGCCGCCGCAGCCCTCGGGAGCGCGGAGCAGCAAGCAGTAGGTGGCAGTCAAGGCACTGATCTACTCCCACAGTCCAACCCTGCGTCGTCGTCAGGAGCGATGTGAGAACGGCACCGTCTCTGGTTTTAAAGGCACAATTTTCAAAGCGATCTTTTCCGAGCCCTCAGGCTGTAGAAGCAGTAATGGACAGTAACGCGCTGCAGATGAAGAGCAGGAGAAGCCCTTCAACTCAGCTGCCTAATTTTGAGTTCCGAGTTTGCCTGGTTCTCAAGTTTTTGGGGAGGATTTCCTGAGGTTCTGGGAAGCTTCTTAGGATGTGAAGAGTTGCTGTGATAGTTCAGGTCTCTGTACACAGGATTTGTCCCTGCACAGAACACACACAGCGCTGTCCTATACTGGGCACATCTAGGTCAGCAGGTCTGTCCACACGCAGAATAATGGGTTAAAGCAAGAGCCCTCACTTTGCACAAACAAAAGAGAGAAAACCCTGAATTAATGTTTCATTTCCCCTCTTACAGTACAAACACACAATTTAGCATCATCTCAATCTTTTTCCTCCTATTGAAGTGGCAAATATCATTAAACATAAGCGTCTAGCATCCTCAAAAAGCTACACAGCAGCACAGATATGTCACTCTCACAACACAACTATTAATCAGAGAGGTTCTCTCCACACACACATACACACAGACCTCACAGTATATCTCCTAATGGGTTAGCATCTCCAAGCTCTCAGGTCTTCCATAACAAATATATTCAGGCTAAAATTTGGGCTCAACCGTCATAAAATATTTGTAGCTTCATTTTAAGTAAGATTCTTTTATCTTATTTATCAATAAGAAAATAAATGAAGAAAACCATAACTAAACTGAGAGAAGTAAGAGATGTTTTCCAATTCCAAGAGGAAGAAAAAAGTGGGCCTCTAGTTACCTTGTTTTAAATTACTGAACATTAACAGCCCTTCTGACCTCATTTTCTGAGGTATCTTGTTGGTACAGTAAATTTTTTCATGGTCCTTGTTCTGCAGCTAAGGCATTGCAAGAGAAAAAATGTAAAAAAGGAGTTGGTGTGAAGAAGTTCCTTCTCACACTGATGTGGAACCTCCTGTGTTTCAGCTTGCACCCATTGCCCCTCATCCTGTCACCAGATGACATTGAGAAGAGCCTGGCTCCATCCTCCTGACACCCACCCTTCACATATTTGTAGGCATTAATGAGGTCACCATATTTCCACTTAAGGTGGTCACAGTTCTGAGTTGGTGAACATCTGCATCTTCTGCTAATAGAAAGTGGGAGGGTAGCAAAGAACAGGGAAATGCCGGATGATTTGTCTTCATTACCTTCTGTAGCAAGAGAGACATCTCACAATTGTTCAGTATCTGAAGTGTATTTCTTAAATGAGATCACCTTACATTTGAGGGCCTGAAAAATCTGCTCTTCTAGGAGCATGCAGAGAAGGAAAACACTGAATGCAGAACTCTACAGTCCTGACATGGGGTGCAGGCTCAGCTTGCTAAGAGACATATGTGCAGATCTCTTCATCATGAGATGCCTTCTACAGCTTCAGTCAAAACCCTCCATCAGCTACTCAGGGGTTCGACACCTGCCAGGTATCTCCGTTGAGAAGGTGCTGAAGCAGACAGTCCCCCTTTTACAGCTACCAACGTTTTCCCCTATAGATAATGTCTTGCACCTTTCTCCCCTAGTCTTACTGTTTCTTATCCTTGATTCTGAAAACAATTTTTAAAAAATTAAATGGGAAAGCAAAGCATGAAGCATTCAAACTGTGCTTTACAAAGCACCATAAAGTGTTCAAGACTAATAATAAAAAGCACTCCATTTCTTTGGCCATGCAGCGAGACAGGACCAACGACAACATCACCAACCCAAAAGAAATGTTAAAGCATCCACAGCAAACACTGAATTAATTACAATGTATTTTGGACTCGCAGAAATACCCCACTCTGTGTGCCAGATTAGACTGGAAGGCAGTAGGAAATTTACTGTTTTACAGCTTCCAATGAAATATTAGGACTCTGCAACATTTCCAACAGCCCACCAGAAACATCAAACCTTCGGAAAGGAAAAATGACTGCAGCCTTGCCAGGGTGGCTGACCAGCACCTTCCCACTTACACCAACACGAGCCCATTACCCCAGCCACATCATCCAATACAATAAATCAAAACATAGGATAGTCTGAAAGATTTTACACTGGCATTTTACAGAGCCAAGACTGCTAAAATAGATGTAAAACTGGAAAAACATACCAATTGATTCCTACAGATAGAAAGCTGTTAGTGTTTCCCTCCCTGTGTTATTACTCCACAATCAAAACAAAATTGGTATCGGGGACTGCAAAGGTCGTACCAAAACCTTTTGTCAGGCTTTTTGAGTAAGTCAGCTATTGCCTAAAGAGTTGCAAAGAGATGTGGCCAGCTGCTGCTGCACTCACACAGAAGAGCTCTCCTGGTTAACGTCAGAGCCAGGTTTTCCTTTCAACGAGAGGAAAGCCACATAACATTCTCCTTGCTAAGCCCACACTAAGCAGCACCGCTACTTGCCATTAACAGTCCTTGTACTCCCTTCATACTAATACTTGCCACTGCTTCAAATGGTCATTGTGGAGGGTTACAAACATCAAAATAAGGACAGAAACTATTTGCATGCTGTCACAGGCTGCTGTAATAAGTGTATTTTAGCCAGGCTTCCAGAGGCAAACTAGCACGGCAGTGGTTTTGGAGCTGGCCACTTTCAGCAGTGTCCAGAGCTCTGGTTCATCAGTTACAAAAGAAAACCATCGCCTGTGACTCGAACACAATAGACGGCACCGCAACACTGCGTTGTACTCGCAGCGTATTTGAGAAACAAATGCCCATTCCTGATGTATTTCAAGGTGCTACTGACCAATATGTATAAAGCACCTCCGTGGAAGAGTATTCAAACGTCGTAATACTTGTGAGTGCATAATTCAGACTTATGGGCATAACCTTACAGAGGAACACACTGAGAGCTGCAATGCCTGCACTGAGGATAGTCTGTGTTGGGTATACACCTTTTGAACCTTTTTGAAATGAACAGTTAGTAAGATCATTTATCTAGGCTAAAGAAAAATTCCCTAACTATGAAGGGTGTCTAATATTCTAGTTCTCTCCCCACTGCTTGCTGGGTTCCTCACCTCGCAACTGCCTTTGACAACAGATGGCAATCAAGTAAGCGGCATAGAGGAGCAGGAAGAATTGTTTTACTCATATGCAGAGTAAAGCTTTTGCTTTCCTGGCCTTTCAGAAGTTGGAATTTTTTTGTATGAGGCAGATCAGGAGCCGTGAGGGAAATGTGTCGGTAACACCAAAGTTTGGGGGTAACTCAGAGTCCGTGCTCTGTGAGCCTACCAGATGATTGAAGATTTCACAGAAGCATCGAATCACTAGGGATCAGAAGGGACCTTGAAAGTTCATCTAGTCCAATCCCCCTGACACAGCAGGATCACCCAGATCCAGTAGCACAGGAACACATCCAGGCAGGCTTTTACAGTCTCCAGAGAGGGACACTCCACAACTCCCCTGGGCAGCCCATTACAGTGCTCCATCACCCTCACCATGAATGAGTTCCTTCTCATATTTATGTGGAACCTCCTCCATTCATTTTGCTTTCCTCACATCTTTTCCAACACTTACAACAGGTCTTTAGTGCCCCCAAAATATCTACCTGTTCTTTCAATCCATCAATTAATTATTCTGAAACTCTACAGGATTCCAGTATTTCAGGTTTCATATTCATTTTCTTCCTGCAGATCCACATAAGGCATCACAAAAGCAAGCTCCAAAACAAAACTGGTGATCAGAGGGCTAGGGAAAGGTTGGACTTGATGATCTTGAAGGTCTCTTTCAGGTTAAATTATTCTATGATTCTATGAAAGTGGATTAGAGGTTTCTCAAGGTTATCAGAATCAAATTCATCCTCTTGCTTTAATCTANCACTTCCTTCTTCATCTTTGTGGCTCTACACTGGACTCCCTCCAACAGCTCCACATTCCTCTTGAACTGAGGGGCCCAGAACTGGACAATACTCCAGATGTGGTCTCACCAGGACAGACATGAAGTTAGTTTATATAAGGCATTCTTCTGCAGGTGTAAGTCTTCCCACCATTTAAATAATAGGAGAAACTTATTTACTATCTGAAGTAGAAATGTCTGTTTGTTCTTATAACTACACTTGCTACACAACTGTCTGTTCTCTCTGGGCAACAGTCACAGCTTTTAACATCAAGACTCCAATTCAACATACAAAAGAAAATCTGTCACCATGAAAGTAGGGGTTCCCAAAGATGCTACAGAACCAAAGCCTTTCCATCAGAGTCAAACTCCAGACTTTTAAAGCACCGTAAATTCACGAGACTACTTCAGTACATCATGCCTTCCACTCAAATGTCAACTCAAGTTCTATTCGATGAGCCCTACTGCCGGAGCAACTCGCAGTTTATTTTTAAACGCTTTTGCCAACTAACTGGACCATTTTCCCCCCACGGTCAACCCTTTCTTCTGCTCACACACATCTAACATCAACTCCCAACACCCAAGGTAAGCAGTGTGATTTTCACTTTCACAATGTTTTGACATCAGCCACCTCAAGGAAAATACTGACTTTGCGATTTCTGTTTTATTCAGCAGAAGCATTCCAAGCTGAGGGATGGAAGACTTTAAAGGTGTCATAGTCCAAAAACTAGAAGGAGAATTCCCTGCACTCCTCTCTGTAACTGTTCCAGCCTTCATACGCTTGTCTGTTGTATACACTTCCTGTGCTGCCTCTGTATCCTCTTAGAATTCACATGCCCGTATTTGCTACACACAGTGTAAAATCTTACGGTACTCGACCCCGAGTCACATTTCTGTTCAGGACCAAGGGCCACAGCTCAACGAAACCAGCATGCTCCTTGAAAGACAAGTAAGAAAGAGAGTGGTCGATCCACAGTCCTTGCTCAGGATATTCTATTTACTGCAACTGATGGACTACTTCATTTTTCTAACTGAATAACTATGTATTGAAATGACTGCTTATGTGCCCTAACATATACATTAAATACAAAGAGCTGACTCCAGAAAGTTTAATTGTGGGGAAAAGGAGGGTGAATTTATTTATTTTCCAAGCTTTATTTCCCTGTATATTTGGAGGAGGTTAAAACCAAAATCTTTGATCCCCACCTGTGAATACATTCATGCGTAACTTCAAAAGGCATTTGATGTCCTTGAGTATTGCTTGAATTCACAAGACATACATTTCCTACAACTAACATATGCTTAGAGATTCCAGCATCAATCACATTTGAATGTGCACTCTAAGCACTTTTTGACACTTTAACATGGTCAGCATACACAAGACCAGAACATTGGGTTTGGTCTGTTATTAGACTCCCTTTTTTGTAATATTCTTCGCACTGAGTATCAGATGAGGAGAGACTGAAATCCTAGGAGTATGTAAGTGACGTAGGAATTGCCTGCATGTACACACTGCACAGATTTCCCTCAGGGCTCAAATAGTTGGTCTGTAGACCCTGAACTCCTCTAATCCACCTACCAATCTCAAACTGAGACCAGTGTGGACAGAAGAAAGTACAGGACAAACATACAAATTATTTCTTACATAAACCACTTCCAGTCTCCAGCCCTTTTATTCCAGAAACTTCTCTAGCATGGAAAGCTCTGCATCTAACAATTCTTGCCCAGGCATTTCATCTAGCTGGCTGGCCAGTCGCCCCAAGAACCAGACGCATCTTTGGCACATTTCTCCTGAAAAGATGCAGCTCTCTGTTCTGCACATCAATTCAGTGGCCTTTAAGCCTCTTGAGCTGAGACAATGAAAGATCAATCCCTCTCCACCCATTCTCTTTTGTAAACCTCTGTTCTTATCACCCTCAGCAGTTGTTTTCCCAGAAAAGAAAGTCCCATCCTACGCAGCCCTTTGCATACATCCTCATTTTCCTCTTCTTCCCTGCCCTCATTGACATGAGCCCGTCAGATCTACATACAGAATCCAAGGCACAGGTGAACCATAGATCTGTATGGCAGCATAATTACGTTATCTGCTTTGTTCTCTGTTGCTTTCCTCATAATTCCTAAAATTTTATTTGCTTTTTAGCCTGCTGTTGAGCATGGGCTGATGTTTTCATGGAACCATCTATCATAACCCAAGGTCTCAATCCTGAGTGGCAACAGACAGCTCAGAGCCAATCATTTTATATGTGAAGCTAGAATTGTTTTTCCCCACATGCATCACTTCACATTTATCTACACTGAATTTCATCTACTATTTTATTGCCCAGTCACATAGTCTCTTCAGAATCTTGTGTAATTCTTCACAGTCTGCCTCCATCCTCACTAACTTGAATAACTGTGTAGCAACAGAAACTTAGTCACCTCACTGCTCTCCCCCTTTTCAAGCCCATTTACACACATATTTAAAACCAGCACAGAACCCACGGGACACCACGAGCAAATCCCCTCTGCTGTAGTAACCAAGAACTCATCCCTCATCTGGCTCCTGTCTTCTGAGCAATTATCTCTCTGTGCAGGGACCCCTTACCCTAAGGCTTCTTAATTTCCTTGATGATTTTTTGGTGAGGAAATTGCTAAAAGAACCAGAGATATCAAACAAATCACCCCTTCAAACAAGCATCTCCAAAACTTTTTATTCATGGAATATCAAACTATGGGGAAAAAAAAATATCAGTCCTTTTAAACACCAGCTATTTTACCAAACCAGCTAGATTTTGAGACAATGCTAACCAGATGAAAGTGGAAACAGCAGAGACAGAAAATACAGTTTCCCCTTCAACCCCAGAACTGAAACTCTGTTCAAAGCTGACCAAGTAGCCCAGCTGCTGTTATCCTCCACTTCCTAAACTGCGGAAAACAACCCGGTGATTGGTGGATGTAACTGAGGCTGGTTTCTAAACTACTTCCTTCTGATGAGCTTTGGAGCCTCCCAGGGTTCAAATCTCTGGAAGTTGCCCAACAGACATGAAATCTATTCATTTGTCTGAGCAGTACCATTCCCCACTAGCCAAATGTGGGCAAGGGGGATACCAAGGCAGTGGCTGCTTAAGCCTTCTACCATAAGAAACAGGTTCTCTTAGTAACCTTAGATGTTATTTAGACATTTCTAACGTGCATTAGACTCCTCCAAAACCAGTCTATGAAGGATCAGTTATTTTTTGCTCATGTACTGTGGTTTGGCTATCAAATAGCAGCAATGGCAGTTTACATGGGACAAACATCACAGGCTTTTATAATCTTAGGCTCTGGAGCTCAAGTAGATCGGTAAGCTGCTTCTCGTGCAACAGCCTATCTCAATTTGGCATGGCAAAGTGGGGTTTAACCTGATTAAATGAAACAGCATCCTCCTGTTAAAAGGAACCTGTTTGCAATTATATTTAAGCACAGGGGCTACACCAAGTTCTCCAGATCATTTCTTTGGAAGTCTTCCTTAAGGAAAGAATGTTCTGCTTGCTTATGAAGGAAGCTTGTTATAACGTAGCCATAAATTCACCTTCAGAGAGAAAATTGTCAGGAAGAACAACTTAGTGTGGGCCATTATGAATCTACAGAGCTGGCTTAAATTATCTGCTCCAAACCAGTTATTTCCGAGTAGTCTACAGTAGTGTAACATCAGTCTTTTCCTACAGGAGTGAGGGTAATCATGAGACGCCCGGTACTGCCTCTGCACCGTGGCTGCAGAAGCACCATCTGACCTGGATATCAGGATCCAGCATTACATGACCACTTTCTGCTGGGCACCCCTGGGGACTGCACGATCAATGCAAGAGGAAGGTAGCACAGAAAAACAGGTCATGGGTTTCTCAGAGATGCCATCCTGAGACCAAGATGAAACAGCACTTTTACTAAGTGAAAACAGGGTTTTTTTATATCCCATATTCGAATCATTCAAAGTTCAGAATTAATTTAAAGAGAGTAAACAATTAGCTTCACACTTTCAGAGCAATTGACTTAGTTCTGACGCTCAAACATTGAATAACTTCAAGATGCAAAAGGAATTAACGACAATCTATGATCTGACAACTGTGCTCGGTGTTCATAGAAGAGCATTATCGCTCCGGTCCTTCATATGTGAGCCCTTCAGAGTTTGCTGCTGTATGAGAAAGACTGCGTGTCTCCTCATTATCAGGAGAAAATACCTCAGTACAAGCCATAAAATTGAGGTTAAAACACCAAAAGCTAGCTTCTTAGACTTGTTCTTCTAATACCCTCAGTAGGCTTCCAAAATCCACCCGGTTTCACTCCTGAGGATCTGGACACTGCTATTTAAAAGCCTGCCTACAGACCTCAAAGCCCAATTTTAAACACTCAGATTTGAAACTTGCAGCCTTATTTACTAACGAAGGAAAATAAAGGGAGTGAAATACCTTGAAGACGATGCTGGGGAAGGTATTAAGCTGCTTGCTTGTAAATCTCACAGTATGATACTGTTCACACAGTGAGGGAATACAGTTCTTACCTTCAAACAAGCACTTAAAACTAAAGCACTTGAAGGCAACTGGAAAGATGAACTTACTGCCCTGGTAATTGCGGGGACATTTTTTTGAAAGGCAGATGGAATCACAGTTAACAACCAAGCCCGTCCTCCCACATGTATGAGCAAAGTCAGTGAACAACATCTACTCCAAAGCTTAGAGGGACAGTTTTCTGGACTAAATAGAGGTGGGAGAGTGGCTTCTATGTTTAAGGCATAGATAAAATGTTAAACGAGAAGCACTCAAACTGTAGGGTTTTTTAATGAACATGATTATTTTAGAGGGAAAATAAAATTCCAGAATTATATAATATATATAAAGCAGTTCTCAGTTCATTTTTTATAACAGATGTGAAGAAATATTGTACCCTGACGGATCTATAAGTACAGATATGTGGGAGTTCCCCTCCCCTCACTTGACTTATTAAAATAGAAGTAAAACCACTGAAAAGAAATTGTATTCATACCACTGAAGTGTAAAAATGTCACAGGGATTATGGATATAACACTTTTTGAAATCTAACCCTTGCAGAATCATATTTCCAATGCTGTGTTTTTAGTATCATTAACACAACAGCATTGAAAACTAGACCAAAATCACATACTTGTAGACGGATAGTTTCCTGTGAGCACAGAAATAGGCATCTTCAATATTGAAATATCCACCTGAAGAAATCTTATTTCATCCTCCCCCTACCTTCTTACTTCTCCCATGGCAAGAGGATGAGCTGAGAATAGTGAGTGCCTCCTCATCTTTACCTTTTGGAGTCGGCGTTTCCAGGCAAAGGAAAGACAGATACAGACACCTAACAAGAGTCCAGCACTTGCACCCCTTCCTTCCCTGACCAGCTCTACACACCTTTGCCTCAGCACAAGCACCACCCAGAAGTTACCAACACATCTTCAGCTTAGCTACAGACAAGAGGAAGTTTAGGGCGAGAAGCAGCTACTGCAGTCTTCCACTCTTACTAACATCAGTGCAACCAAACTGAAGTGTGAATCCTCACGTCCACAAACAGAGTCCAGCTAATCACTGGAAAGATATGCAAGAGCAGCTCACCAGCCTTAAATTGGTTCTCATGTCTGGTAACTATTCTGCAGCTTCTTAAAGCAATTTTCTGTGTGTAAACAACAGTGCTGGAAGCAAAACACAATGTTGGATTGCTTTGTTCTTCATCACACCCCTGAAAGTTACATTGCTCATCCCACTTCTGCCTCCCTTTGAAGACCAGTTTCTGCCTTTGCTGCCCAAATGGTCTTTGGCAGTGAAGCCCAGTGGAACATTTACAGACAGTCCCACCCTAGTCACCACAGATAGCAATTGTCTCTCCCTGACATTACCTCTCCCTGATACAATAGCTGTTTCTGGGTTATCAGGGATACCAAAATATTATGTGCATGAAGACTGTGCCAGCATCTTTCAAAGAGTTTGGAACTTCCCTAGTTGAGCAGCAATTTTTAGAGAGCTGCAGGTACAACCCATGTTTGATGCACCAATAAAACCCATGCCTTGCAACCCAAAACCTGTCTTGAGTCTTTCCCTGCAGGACCATAACAGTCTGAATTTTATTTGAAGCCTCAAAAGTTGGTCAAAAAAAGGCTATGGAGTGCAAAAGATAACTTTCCTAAGATTTCAGCTGTGGAACTCGGAGCCAAGTGGAACGCGCCGAGGAAGGGAACTGCAGGAGCCAAGTGAAAAAGCTTGGTTTAAGCCTCGGGCAATAAAAGAATAAGCTTTAACTGATTTTACTTTCTTGCAATAAAGTTTCTGTCCACTCTCCCCTCATGCAACCATGTGCAGACCTAAAGCAGTAAAACTAATTCCTCTAAAGTTTTGGAAGAAAATGAGAGGAATAAATATTAAATAAATATGGGTATAATACTTTTTAATAATATTAGAGGAATGCTAAGGCTAGAGAAGCACATCAAGATAGGTCAGCGTGGTTTGGTAGCACAGCTGGTAACAGTCATAACAGAAATTGAGCTGGTTTCCATCAAGTCATAGAAAAAGATAGGTGTGTCTAAGTGGACATGGCTTAGAAACAGCCCGTGCTAGTTCAGCACAGTAGCCAGGACCCAGCAACTAAGAAGAACAGTTTCTTCCTTTGCTTTACTCTCCGTTGTGACAGTCAGTCACAAATCACACTGTTCATCCAGGCAGCCATCTTGCCTATCTGAGAACAAATCATCGCCTCCCTCACGAGCTGGTGATCAATAAGAGTGGAGCCAAGCCCAGCAATAAGTGAAGAAAGTTTCTTCCCTCTGCACTACATTGCTCAAATGTTTCAAAGCTGCTGTGTAGCATGAGAAGTGCAGAGACTCCGCACAGAGGACCAAAGAGCAGGAATTACTGTTAGAAACACAAGGAGGAAGCCAGAAAACCTCTCCACCTTGACTTAGTCGCAGGATGATAAGTCACTGACAGGTCTGGTGTTCAAAGTGGACAGACTCTTCACAAACAAAACAGCAGGCAAGTGTCTATTTGCGTGAGGTTCCAAGTGAGTGTTTGCACAGGTGGTTGATCCTCTTCTAAGAGCTCCATGCAACATCCACTAGCTGCAACTTCCCCAATGTCAGATTCGTCTATAAATCTTTCTTTTAAATAGACACAACGTGCCTCAGGAATTTGAATGCTCCAGTCTAATGCATATGGATACCCTGAATTCAACAACGCGTCTTCAAAGCCAGGTCTGCTCCTCACTAATTCATGAACAAGCCCACTCAGCTTTTGGAAAATAAAAGGTCTTTTGGGCTGCTGTATTTGATACAGGAAAATTGCCAGCATGACAATAAATGGAAATCAGAAAAACCCACTGTCAGCTCCAGAAACCACAGACCATTGACATCACTTGGCTAATAAACCTCATAGTTATCTGTAGAATTTTACATTATAGTAGTCCTGAAAATGAAATCATTCTGATGTTCATCCCAACTTAATCAAATAGAAGTACCCAGTCTAAGTTTTTTAGCTGGTTACATTTAGAAAAGTTATGCACTTAATGCAAACAGGTCTTTTCCCTTCCAGCCTGTGCTCCTTGGGGGGATTAGAGATGGCAAGTGCTGTCTAAGAGCCAACGAAGCTCGTAAGAGCTGTAAGGAAAGAGTCACTCTACAAATGAGAAGTGAACACCATGGGTGATGGTCCACTTTGCAAAAAACCTCAAAATGCTGTGTCACCAAATCCAATACTTCTTCATACAGATATCATTTAATTTTGTTTTAGTAAAGAGAACACAGTGAAAAGTAAGTAGAAATGTTAGAGCAAAACTCGCCTGGCTGTGAGCGCTGTTTTTAGTCTTACTTCATCACAAGAGACAGTAGGAAAATTATCATTTTGACAAATATGTGTGCAATTTCTTTTCTTGGCAGTATTGATTTGAAAAAAAACAGTGTGTGTGGGGTAGAATTACTTTTTTTAACGCTGTGTTCTCAAACACCTACGAACAACTTGCAGCTGGAATGAGTGTCAGCTGTCTGCCCAGATTCAACATCCAGCAACTGTGCAAGTCATTTCTCCATCCAGCACTGCTTCATCTTGACATAAACTAAGTGACAATTGCACCTTCTACACGGAAGAGAAGGTGAAGGTGGCTTGCAAGATGTGCAAGATGAAGCAGAATCGATAAATCCAGGTTTAATAGTCTTGGGCATTTTTGCAATGGTCACAGGGTATCCAGTGAAAGTGCTGTCACTTATCCTTATCTCCACTCAGGCAGCTCTTACCTGCTGTCTCCTAAATGCCTCAGAAATTGGACAGAATAAAGTTCATTGAATAGAAGTTGCTGAAGAACAATTTGTGGCTTCGGGCCACCAAGTAAGTTGTAGACCTGGGGTTGGTTTTATCTCCAAGCTCTCCAATATGGCAAAAAGAGACCCTTTACACCTAAACTATACAGGCTTCTCTCACTTCTGCAGCTCTTAGTGTTCTGGCTCAGGAAGACATCCATATCCCTTTCCCTCACTCACTTCCAGCAATTCTGATGAACAGGACTCCCCAAATCCTTCCCTTCTGCTCATACATTCTTTCACATTTACTTTCCCCACATCCCCTAGAGGAGCACCTTGACAGTGGTGATACTGGCACAGCCCCAAGCACTTGAAAAACGAAGTCCTCCCTACATGCTTCACAGTATCCCATGCTCATTGCAAGCTCTCAGCCCTGGGGAGACCTCTGAAGTTTCCCCAGAGAGAGGGGAATAATAGCTCTCCCTGACATTGACCCATCTGATGCTAATGACTGTGTGTTTGTCAATCATCCACGTGACAATTGCAGCAACACTACAAATGCATAAATTGCAGCACCATTATAAATGAAGCACCATTATTTTACTTTTTTTCGTTACTAGACCTATGTTTGGTTTTTTAAGACACTTTTTTTCATTTCTGTGTGTACTGCCAGGAACCATAAAACTGGATTACACAACATGCAGGGCTCCAAAAGCACAGGCAGGCTAAAGTAGCTTTTTAAAAAGTAAAATTTATGGGAGAAGAGAAACAAGCTGGAAAGAGATTGACAAACAGACTCTCAGTTTGAGAAAGTCTAAATGACCTATGTTGAAGAAGAGTCTCCATCACAGGCAACCACCCTGACCAAGCCGTGCTTCTGTTCCAGCTGTGAGGAGATGCGGGGGCAAGAAGAAAATTGCCTCCTTTTCTGTGTTTCCCTCCCAAATAATTTTGTGTCCAGGCTGAAAAAAAAAATAAAATAAATATATATATATCTGTTCCCACTTGGACCTCTAACTCACCCTTTGGCTCTGAGCAGAGAGGCCCAAGGGGCAGCTGCTCTGGCCGTTTACATCCCATCTGTGAAGCCAAATTTAGAGGCAAGTTTACCAGTAGAGTAATTGCTGTAGGTGGACAAAGAAAATAAAAGCTCACGAACAGTTCACGATTTGAGCTACCTGGTGATGTCAGATCAGAAATGTAAAGAGCTGAAATCACTTCAGTGACAGCTGAAGAGCTGTTTGCAGAGATTTCCCAAGCACCTGGAGGCAAGGCAAAAATAAACCTAGAGCAAAAGCATGCATGAGAAGTCCTGTTTCCAGCTTTGGGCCATTGCCTCTTCAAGCTGTTACTGGCACCCAGCTCTGCCTGAAAGCTGATTTTCTTTGTCATTTTACTTTAAGATCACTGTGATAAAAATCCAGTTATTAGAGGGTAAAACTTTTGCATTTGCTCTTCACCAAATGCCTTTTTTTTGTTGTTTGGTAGTAAACACAGATCAAGAGAGGTTCTTCTCCCCCTCTGCTCTGCCCTGGTGTCACCACATCTGGAGTATTGTGTTCAGTTGTGGGCCCCTCAGTTCAAGAGAGACACAGAGCTGCTGGAGGTAGTCCAGCGTAGAGCAACAAGGATGATGAAGGAGGTGGAGCACCTCCCTTATGAGGAGAGGCTGAGGGAGCTGGGTCTCTTTAGCTTGGAGAAGAGGAGACTGAGGGGGGACCTCATTAATGTCTATAAATATGTGAGGGGTGGGTGTCAGGATGATGGAGCCAGGCTCTCCTCAATGTCATCTAGTGGTAGGACGAGGGGCATTGGGTATAAGCTGGAACATAGGAGCTTCCACATAAATATCAGAAGGAAATTCTTCCCAGTGAGGGGCAATGGTTTTAAGACTACTATGACCCTACGACTCTTTGGGGGAAAAAAAAATATCCTATGAGGAGCACTGACTGATCTCAGGAATGAGCTAGAAGTTATTCACAGCATCTGGCACTGTGCTACCAGCATCCTTTCCACTGGAGCGAAAGCGGCAAAGGAAGGAAATAAAGGTAAATGCATGAAAAGGTACCTCCAGCAGCTTTTGCCACACCTGCAGTAGAACCCACATTTTGTTTCTGAACTGTCCATTTTAATGGCTATTTAGGTTTATGCTTTCCATGTTTACATTTTTGGGGTGACAATTTCCAAGACACTTAAAACGAGCATCAGGAGTAGGAAGGGCCGTTATCGAAAGAGAGAGGGGCAGCTCAGTGTGCCGGAGCGTAGCTGCATCCTTCCTACTTAGGTAGTTCCTGAACTTTTACTCAGCACTGCTCCACAAAGACTCCAAATTGAACAGATGATCAGACTCTGGTGCTATTACCTCTATACTTTTTTGTTTTCAGCCCTCCTCAGTGGCATTAGAACTCTCCTTTCACCGCACAGTTTTTCGCCTCTGTTGATTTTGCTAGGTGATATTTTCTGTACACATTTATGTCATGGAGTCTCTGCATTTTTTATGAGGCAGACACATTTGGGAATGAAACAGAAAAGACAGACTTGGATACACTGAAGGTGGCTACAGAAGCCTTATGGTGCCAAAGTCTTGAATTGGCTCAGCTATCCTGCTGGTTGCTATTATGCAGTTTCCAGTTCTCTGAATGTTTTGCAGATGAGGTACATGAGAGTTGCTCTATTCAGGGTGACATGTAGTTATTCACTCAAAGACTCATTTACTCCTGTGGCTCTAAACCAAAGCAGCAGCAGCAGCCATCAGCTGCACAAGAGAATAAACAGAATGTCCATAAATACCTGCTTCTGGCAAATTCATAAATAAATCCAGCCCGATGCGTGACTACACACCACTGGCTTCTGAAGATGGAAGGAAAAAAGAGCTGCAGAAGAAAGGAGACTAAGAGATGCCTACAGAAGCACAAAACAAAGCACCACTCACCAGGAACGAGTGGAAGAGATGACAATGGTGAGACTGAAAAATTTCACTACATGAAAATACTTGGGCTGGAGAGAGGTTAATGTAAACCTAGGAAAATAATCTTGCAAATGAAACAGTGATAAGTATTTCAACAGGAAACCCATGTAGAGACACAAAAGCAACACTGGTTGTTTATCCTTAGACATAATCTTCACTTAAACCACCTTTAGCTTCTAGATATGTGGCAGGGGGATTGACCTAGATGATCTTTCGAGGTCCCTTCCAACCCATAAAGATTCTATGATATCAAAAGGTAGAAGTAAGCAGAGGGCATAGCAATGGTAGTTTTCCATGTTTTGTCCCTTTCACTTGTAAAAATCACTCTGGAATATCTGTCCCTCCTGGTTTACAGCATATCCATCTATCCAGCTATCTACCCATGATGGCAAAGCTTTACCCAGACCCATACATCAGCACTTATGTGCCAGTCAAATTAGGACTGCGTAAGTGCACTGACATTTCTGTGACAAAATGAGTTGCCCCCGTGCAGACCAATCTGACAATTTGTGGGCAGCCTTGTTCAGGTACTTTCAACAGTTAAGAGGTAACTCTCTTCGTAAGTTGGACACTTACAGAAACATCTACCCTATTTGTTCCAGGCGTCCCTCCCTCACAGTTCACCCACGATCCGTACGACATCTGAAACCGCATTTTAAGAGGCTGCAGGACATCCAGATACGCGGCAGCTTAGCGTATCATTAATTTTTTTGTTAATGCTGCTGAAATTTTAACCAAATCAGATGCATTAGGTAGCCAGTTGCTGCTAATGAGATTAAATTAACAGTTTCACAGGTTGCACAATGCCTCCTTGCACGCCCAGCCCCAGTTCAAGCCAACTCCGCAGCAATACTTCCATCAAGATGTGATCGAGCACTCTGCTCCCTGCTGCAGCACACACGGCCGCAATTAACTGTGAACCCTTCAGCCTGCTTATGAGCTGGTACAAATTCACACATACACCTTGGGAAGACTTTTTCCTTTCCTCTGAAACAAGTTCTCAACGACACACAGACAAACAGACCCATTTGAGATCCTGAACCTGACCATCACTAACACTTTCGCATCGTCCCCAGTTTTGTGGAATCCCGTGTTTATCATGGTGACTGTGCCCAGAACAGACCAGTGATGGTTCCATTATGAAACTTTACTAGATTTCTTTAAAATTCCAGCTAGAGTACATTGATTTATAAGGCAATTACTTTTATTTAAAAAAGCCAAACCCACACTTAAGGCTCTTATTGAACGGGTATCAGCAGTGCTGCAGAAGGTAGAATTCACCCATTCATTTTCTTCAGGCCACTCTAACGAATACTAGTATACTGTACATAAGTAGAAAGAAAAAGTTAATAGAGGTAATAAAAAGGGGCAGCAGCTAACAGGAAACAGATGTGTTCTTCAGAAAGGCTTAAAAGATTTCTTCATTTCAATGCACTATGCAGACAACTTGCTAGTTACAGGCTTTGTGTAAGTGTGGCTGAACGATAGGAAGTATTAAACAATAGCTCCACACGTGAACAGTAACATTTTCTTGTGTCCTTAATTTTGTACTTTCACTCAAATTGAGAAAGAAAGGGTGTATTGTCTTCGAAATTAAGTGTAATGTAAAATTAAATACATTCAGACTGTCTTTTCCACCATATAAATCTCTTAGAGAATCCAGTCACACTTATGTCAAGAAATGATTGGCAATTTCTCCATCTCGGAATACATAATTGGCAATAATCATAGCTTAGGCAGGTGGGTTCTTCGCTGGGATCAAAACTGGCTGGATGGCTGAGCCCAGAAAGTTGCGGTGAATGGGATTAAGTCCAACTGGTGACCTGTCACAAGCTGTGTCACTCAGGGCTCAGTTTTGGGAGCAGTCTTGTTTAACGTGCTCATGAATGACCTGGATGAGGCGATCAAATGCACCCCTGGTAAATGTGCAGACGACAAAATTAAGCAGCAGTGTCTACCTGCTTGAGGGTAGGGAGGTGCTGCAGAGGGGCTGGAACAGGCTGGAGCAATGGGCTGAGGCCAATGGGGTGAGATTTGTCAAAGCCAGGTGCTGGGTCATGCGCTTTGATCGCCACAAACCCCAGTAGTGGCTACAGGCTGGAGGAAGAGTGGCTGGAGAGCTGCCTGTTGGAAAAGGACCTGGGGGTATTGTTTGACAACTGGCTAAACATGAGCCAGTAGTATGCCCAGGTGGCCAAGGTGGCCAGCGGCATCCTGGCCTGTAGCAGGAAGGGTTTAACCAGCCGGAGTAGGGAGGTGATGATGCCCCTCACTTTCTCTACGTTGGCATCTTTCTACTCACTTCATCTACCATTCCAGAGAAGCTATTTCAATTTTTTGCATTAGTTCCTTTTGGTGAGTTTATAACGACCACATTTTTTGTTTATTCACCCTCAGAGCTTCTGTTTGACAGGCTGATGGTGCTAAAACCTTCAGAGAGATTCCATGTTGGACTAATGAAAGGTCTAAAAATGACCATGATTGACATGTCTTTCTGCTACGCTGCCTCAAAGCCTGTACCCCGATTTTCTTCGTCCAAGCACATTTGCCATACTCTGTTTGAACCAGCATGTCTTCACGAGACTGCCACAAGTAACATTTCCAGCTTATTTTAGGTTTCCTGCGTAGACTCTCTACGCCCTACCAGCACACTTCCAAAAGTTAACTGCCCCACTACCGGAGTTGCAAGTGCTGCCTATTCAACAATTGCCCACAACAAACCACCGCGATGCCTGCTGAAGGAGGCTGCGAGAAAGCACTCCTCAAGCCTCATGCACAGATCCTTTGTTGGACTTGGACAGACTTGGCCAACCTGGTGGTGTAACTTCACCAGGCTGCGCACGCTACCTCTGCATATGGAAACATACAGCCTCATTAGAGCTGGGTACAATCCCTCTTACCGGTGCAAACGCTCTCCAGCTGCTCCCCACCAACAACATGAAAAATGTGCTTCACAATACAAAGCCACATGAACAACCCTGATATTTTAGTAAACACTCTCCACTGGAACGCACATCTGACACACGCTGAGCTGCCCGGGACATTTTTGGGTCTCCATCATTAATTTTCCTTTATTTTCTTTTTCTGTGTTCCCTCCATTTCCAAAATCCTTTGTGTTTTAAAGCACATTGCTACCGTTCCATCAACTTTAGTCATTGTCTTTCAACACCTCCACTTCTATTACTTTTTACTGTGACTCAAGCAATATAGTCATAGCAGCTACATTTGTAAATCCTCTGAGCTGTCACTTCAAACAGCTGCAACCTGCTGATTACTCCTTCTCCTCTCTCCATTTTCAACCTCTTTTTTACCTTCCAGAAGTTTGTTTGAAATGTCATTCATTTGTGGAATAAATTCCACTTTTAAGCGTGTGGATCCTCTCCCACTCTTTTAAGCCCCACTGAATTTTAATAAGGGGATTTTTTAAAAAACATAACAATTAAATTAGCATATGCCAGCTTTCTCTCCAAGTACTCGCATCACTTTTCCACTATCACTTGTCTGCCGCACACACCGCATGCATTACCATTTGAGCTCAGCAAATTCTTCACAAGTCCCATGGCAGAGTCACAAGAAAGTTACCTCCTCCTGATTTAACTTTGTTGAAGTTGATTTTCATCCAGCTGTGAATGTCCCTGGCTGTGCAAGCTACAGATATCCTCCGTACCTCTGGATGTGATAACCTCAGTCAGGGCACAGGGCTCAGAAACTGCACAGGAATCCTCTGTTCCAATGTCAAAGCCAAAGGAGGCACAGCAGCCGTTGGGCATTGTTCTTCAGGGCAAATGAAGATGCCCAAGAAATTAATAAGATTGCACAACAGGAAAGGAAACCTTCCAAGGCTATAGATTCATAATGCTCTTGATACACCAGTATCTTGAGATACCAATGGAAACACTGGTAATTTCTGGCTTTGTGATAGAACCCTAGTTTAAAACTGAAAATCTTTTGTAAGAGTTTCAAAGCTGTCCTGTACAGGTCCAGTCTGATCAAGGCAGGAGAGAACTTTTTCTTCTGTTTGAAGAAACTTACATTAGAAGTGATTTAGCAAAATTCAAAATGAACATCCAAGAATTTCTGGAGAACAGCAAAAGAGTTTTTGTAGCTTTAATCTAGTGATATGATGAGGAGCAGTGGGTGTAAGCTGGAACAGAAGAGGTTCCACATAAATATGATGTTAAACCCCCAGACTGCTGAGGCTCCAGCTGAAGTTGGGGCAAGAGAGGAGCCTGCCTTGGTTGATGAGGACAGGGTTAGGGATAAGTTGAGCAAACTGGATGTACATAAATGCATGGGTCCTGATGGAAAAGGCTACACAGGGGAGTTGTGGGGTATCCTTCTCCGGAAGCATTTAAAGCCTGCCTGGACGTGTTCCTGTGCGACTTGGTCTAGGTCAGGGGTCCTCAAACTTTTTAAACAGGGGGCCAGTTCACTGTCCCTCAGACAGTGTCGGGGGCCGGGCTATAGTTTGTGCTGCCTGGCTTGTCCTGCCTGGGAGCTGGAGGGAGGGAGAGACAGGGGAGCCGCCTGCCTCAGCCTGGCCGTGCAGTTGGCAGGAAGCCATCTGCAGCTGCTCGGTTTCTGCCCCTCAACCCCTGGCGGGGGACGGGGGTGGTAAATACTGGTGGGCCACATTGGAGACCCTGGGGGGCCATATCTGGCCCGTAGGCTGGGGTTCGAGGACCCCTGGTCTAGGTGATCCTGCTGTGGCAGGGGGATTGGACTAGATAATCTTTCAAGGTCCCTTCCAATCCCTAATGATTCTATGATCATCTGTCCATTTGTAATTAAGGCCTTTTTTTACTACGACTTTAACAGTAGTGGTAAAAAACTGCTGTTTGAGAGACCAGCAGATAAAATGGACCATTGGTCAAGCCCGTAATGGTTCTCCATACATTCCCATACCAATGTTAAGTTCATAACAATTTTATCAGCCCAACGCAACTGTCTAACATCAGAGAATTTCGATTAAATATTCCGGGCGATCAGCCAGAATGCTGTTGTCAGTAAAATTAAAAATCAAATAAGAAATACAGCAGGTTGCCAACATGGAAGAGAAACTGTTTTCAGTCTTCTCCGGAATGGCAGTTGGACTACAGGCAAATCCTGAAAGCATCTTTCAGGATATTTGGTGTTACTTTTCCTTATTATTTGCATCCACTAAAGTCCCTCCAAACTCACCTATTATGTTTTCCTCCCAGCCTCATGACTCCTAACTAACACCAAGTGTTTCACAGACTCTGTAGGAGCTTGTATCCATTTCCTAAGTGTTTCTCTTCTACTACAGTTGTTACAGGTTTTGTAACTTCTCCTCTGGAGTAATATAGCTCCAAAGTTAGGAAAAACTTGCACAATCTTTGCTAGCATTCAGGGGGCAAGTTAAATTGCAAGAAGTACTATTTGTTTCAATAAAATCATAACTCATCCCGTAGGGGACTTGCCACCCCCCAAGTGCACTGCCTGGTTAGCTGTGATAAGATGCAGGAATCCAAACAGCCAGCATTCATTCACTACAGGTTCGGTCTGTTGGTGGTGATGGTGGGGTGTTTTTTCACATCCTTCACTGGAAGGTCTAACATGAATATACAACACCAAAGTTGTTACTGTAAACTTATTAGGAAAGTCAGGAGGAGGAAGTTATTAGGAAAACTCATTATGTTAAAGGGTTTCTGTGAAAGTGTATCTTCTATGGCAATGCTAAATCAGCTGGGAGTGAGCATTAGCATTTTAAAATTAGTAAGAGCCATTTGGCATTGCCCCAAACCAATACACTTAGCCAGATAAATTGCTTTTCTTTGTCAAGTGAAATTTCTTATTTTCACTTTTAGGTCTTTTTCTTCGGCTGTGGATTGTTTTGATGAATGTGACAAGTGCCACAGCAGAGGGAAGAGACTCTCACAAGCAGCTTGCTTATTCGCAAATGAGTTGTTCTTCCTTTGAAAACAGCAGAAGTGGAAAGCAACAGCACAGTTCCCATCTAAAAATCCTCAAACTCACATGACAGCTATGACACTTATGGTCATTCCTCTCTGCATTTACCATTTCTTGGTCTAGCGTGGTCTAGTTTCTGCCCATGACTTTTCTCTCAACCAAGCAGCCTAGTGCCCAGCCCTCAGTGGCCCCTCTTCCTAATTGCCTTGCTAGAGCAAAACTACTTCTTTGTTTGAAGCAGAGCAAATCCTAGAATCATTAGGGATTGGAAGGGACCTCGAAAGATCATCCAGTCCAATCCCCCTGCCACAGCAGGATCACCCAGACCAAGTCACACAGGAACACACCCAGGTGGACTTTAAACATCTTCAGTGAAGGAGACTCCACAACTCTCCTGGGCAGCCTGTTCCAGTGGTCCTGACACATGGCTAACAGATCAGCAACCCTATGACCAGTTTTGGATCACAAGTGATGCCAGACATCAACAATACTAAGCACTAAGCCTGGTGGCAGTGTTCTGCTGAACACATAGAAAGAACACATATTCCTTCCATTTTTTCCTATAATTAAACAGGTAATTTATACATTTAAACCTCTTTTCCCCAAAATGATGGTCATTACCATATAGCATAAGTTAAAGCACTTGAGTTTTACAGAGTTCAGGATTTGTGTACTGCTTTCATGAGTTCTATCTGCAACATGCATATGGAATTCTTTTAATTCTAGACAGGTCATACCTTTTTGCTGTGCTCAGCAGAAGGCTCAATGCCACTGTTCTCTACATCATATCTGTAAAGCACTGTAAGGGATACACTCTCAGATGTATTCTAAAGATCTGTTCTCTGGTTTTAACTAAAAACAACTACAACAAAAAAAACCCAAACCCTAAAGCTTACAAAACACAGACTTATTGTCACCACTTTTTTCCAAGAGCTTTATTGCCTAACAATAGATTGCCTTGCTTTAGGCATTAACAACAGAACATTAGTAGGCCAATTATAACACTAAAAGTTTAATTTGCAAACCAGCACAAATCATTGTTTCACAAAATTAGGTTTCCATCCTAAGTAACATATATTAACAATGCCAATTTTGGTCTAATTGAGGGTTTGATTTAAGATGCTTAGATCAATTTTATTGATAAGCAGTGTCATCTACAATATATTGCAGATTAGCTGAAAGTCTGCAGACAGAAAGCTAAAGGTACAGCTGTAAGTATACCTTTTGCTCAGAAACAACACTAAGGACAATCCTTGGAGGTGAATTACTGTCTGGTGATCCTAATTAGCACTGGTTTTAATCCTCTACAAAAATTTTTCTCCTTCCAGTGGATGTAGATGCTTGCTGTTTTATTCACACAGCTCCCCAGTAAGCCAGTAGAATCAGGGCAGCTCAGTAAAGGGTTGCTAAGCTCAGTCATGATGGGCTATGAGGCAGAGGCATTTGGTGGAAGCAGTGTCATTACAAGAAGTTAGTGTTTGAAGGTGAGAGGATGGAACAGGTTTTGCTGATCTCACATGTCTATGATGCCATACTGGAGTACTACAGTCACATCCCAGTTAATGCACGTGGAAGTAACGGAAGTAACAAAGATGGAGAAAAACGATGCAGGGGAAAACAGGTAAAGTGAGACAGGCCAAAAATTCAGACCATCAGAAAATGAAATAGTGCAAAGTCCTCCAGTGAAAAGTACACGACGGTATATGGCAGCTGTTCAGGGCACTACATTTGGGCAAGTCCCTCAGGCAATGCAGAAGTCGGCCTTCAGCCAGCAACAGATGCTATTGGTGCATCACATGGAGAAAGCGTGCGGACAGAAAGGAGAGGCAGGGGAGGAGGCTGTGGCATGAAAGCACCTGATACAGTGACTCAGCTCATTTCCCAGCCTTTAGCTGAAGCCAGAAACTACTCGTAGGCTGTTTAACTTTACTCGTTAATGAGCGAGTCTGCAAAGACTCTGCAGGACCTTGAAAAGGTTGACAGTATCTTGATGGTACATTTAGGCACCCAAGGGAGTCAAAGATCTGTTATTATAAGAGCACAGTTAATGCACAGGCAAGGGAAAGCAGCAGTAGCCAAGAAATAACGGAAGCACTTACTCATCACAAACCCCTTTCTTCTGAACTTTGTTCCTTTCTAGGGTCTTGTGAAGCCAGATGTCACAAAAAGCTGTGATTTCTATCTCCTCCTATCAGTGCTAGTAAGTTCAGCTCAATGTTTTTCCCTTCTTTCTGTGTAAAGAATGCAAATGAGTTTGGATGTTAATTAAGAGTTAAAGCAAGACATGTGTCAAGACTGCAGTGGAGACCTCTCTCAAAGCAAAGACTTTTAGTCTAAACAGCACGTATCTAGGAACAACATTTTTCCTTTCACCTTATAGAACCCAAAGTGCTAGTGCGTAGGAGCTTTCTTACCAACGGCCCCACACAAATGGAGGTTTGCAGTGGGTTTTGCTTGTTAAGCAGCCTTATTGTTTTTATACAGTAGTCAATTAATCATTGAAAGTGTTGCCCTGACTATAACTGATAACTACAGACAAAAGACTATAGGCAGAATGTAGAGCTCTGGAAAAGCAAGCATCTCCAAGAATAGATTTTTCCTCTCTTTACCACTCCTGTAACTCAGAGTGCTCTAAGAGAACCTAGGACTGAACTACTGAAAGTGAAAAGATTGAAATAAGAATCGTTACATCACAGAATCACTGAACATGATATTTTTCTAATGCAGTTTGATCTGGTTTTGGAATGGGCTCCCCATGGAGGTGGTTGAGTCACCATCCCTGGAGGTGTTCAAGGTTAGGCTGGATGTGGCACTGAGTGGCATGATCTAGATGTTAGCTTTACTTGGTTTATTTGGATTTAGGTTGGAGTGGATGATCTTTAAGGTCTTTTCCAACCTTATCATTACTGTGATACTGAGTAACATTAGGGGTTGGAAGGGACCTCAAAAGATCATCTAGTCCAATTCCCCTGCCAGAGCAGGATCCCCTAGACCAAGTCACGTAGGAACAGGCATAGAGAAATGATTCAACAAAAAGAATTGAACTGTACTGCTTTGCAGACAAAACCAGACACCAAGAGTATAAACCCCAAGTGTACAGACCCCAGGACTTTTAATCCTTCATACAAAAGCATTACAACTACACAATGTCACAACTAAAGGCACTCAAAACTGAAAGCCACGTTTGGCTTAGATGCATACGTTTGTGGTTGTTATCCATAAGCAGGTGGTTCATAACAGGCTGTTGGAAGCAAAGGCAAAAGCACTAAATACTTGAACGAGTTCTTCAGATGCCATCAAACACCCAACTATACCGTAGTCTGAGACAGCTGAGTCAAGAACTCCTTGGCACAAACAGCAGGGAGGGGAACAACATCTTCCATTCTGCTCTTACCCAGGTGGTCTCACTCCCCACCACTGGAGTTTGAATTTCTTCCATTGAAACACCCACCACTTCTTGCAGCTTCAGCACACAGTGGATCAGAGCTGCTGCCAGGTAAGCAGTACCAGTGTCAGCATAAAGCTGTGAATAGGAGAGGGACTGACACTGGAACATCCTTGACAGCAGCAGCAATGAGGCACAGCTATTGGTCCTTTCTCATGCAACAGCCACCAAAGTCACCACTGTGCTGAGCTGTTCCTACAGATCCATGATCCAATAAATCATCACTGAATAGTGTGGGCTTAGAAAGCCTGATTTACATTTAAGGATCATAGAATCATTAGGGATCAGAAGGGACCTCGAAAGATCATCTAGTCCAGTCCCCCTGCCACAGCAGGATCACCTGGACCGAGTTGCACAGGAACATGATGAAAGATAATACAACAAGTTTGGAGAACCCTCCCAAGTTCACTACAATTTGTTCCAAAAGAATAAAAGCAGCTATAAAGAAGATAGGTATGTACACCTTCAATTCCATCTTCACAAGCATTTATAGCACAAATAAACTTTATTTAAGAGTTAGCACTGGTCGATGCTGCTAGGCCAGAATAAAGCTCGAGTACAGAGTCCACAAGCAGAATTTTACATGGGTAAGTGTGACAAAAGTAAACCGTGAGAAACTTATTCTTCAAAGTCCTCAAGCATCATCCCCACAGTTTTCATTTAAATCAAAGATAGTCTTGGCCTTTGAGGTTAAACTGAATTCTTCCTTCATTTCCACTGACTCTACATATGAAGAGATTGACAAATATATACGGTTTCATTTTGGGTGAGAACATACACATGATGATATATCCAGTCCTATTCTGTTTATTTACTAAGTAAACCTAAGAGCTAGCAATGCATGCATTACTCTTTGCTAATTTTGCCTTAAGGGCTATCTTCAAACCCACTTTTTATCCTTTTCTTCATAAGATTTCATAACTTAAATTATGAGTGTGTCATTTGGATGTGAAAGTAATCAGCTGAAGAAGACGAGCCATTGAGGAGCCATTGAGAAGCAAAACAGGAACAGTTCACGTAGTTTATTAGGATTGGAAGGGGCCTTCAAAGGCAGAGCCCAACCCTCCTGCTCAAGTGGGCTACGATTTACTGAAAAGCATAATTGCCTAAGAAGCCTAAATTGAACACACAAAAGTGCTTCAAGATGTGTTTTTTCATTTTTAATTCTCTTGAACCTTTAAAAATGCTACAGTAGCTCAGGAACGCACGAATTGCTTCTATTACTGCCTGGAGTGCGGCAGGTTTATTCGTACTTAGGATTATTGCCTTTAGAAAGCACTAAATTCAGCAAGCACCTGTCGTAAATTATGACAGTGATTTCTGTGTGGACAGACAGGCTGCTGAACCCAAAGTGCAGAATGAAATACTTGCAGGGAAATAAAAATCCCTGCAAACTGCACAGCAGAGTCAGTACAGAGTCGTCCACGATGTCCACAGAGCAAGCGCCACTTATATCCCAGACTAACTGCAGAAGCAGCCAGGATTCTGCTCACTCCATCTACAGAAACTCCAGCAGCTGAACGCAATGCTTCTTCCTCTACTCAAGCTACGACACCCAGAAAGCTGCTTGGTCCACCCCACTCACCAAACGATGCATGCTTAGAAAACATCAAGCTGCTGCTTCACACGCAGCCCAAAGTGGGTAACTGGAAGGATGGTGACACTTCAACACTAAAAAGCATGGGAGGATAGAGGTGACCCATGAACGTAAGTAGTGGAGGAGAAGAAAACCTTCCAAGGCAGCCAATGCATGAGATGGACACAAAACACATGAGATGGACAGAGGGCCTAGGGTGACAGATCCTTCTATTTCTGAATCTCACACACAGTTATTTTGAAGTGGCAGCTAAAGGAAAGTTCAGAGATCTAACTAGGGCATGCAGCGAGGAAATCTGAAAGGGAGAAGCTCAGTTAGCACTCATTTTTGCCACTGCAGTGAAGGACAACCAGAAATGTTTCTACAAAATACATCAACAGGAAAAAAGTCAGGGAGAATCTCCACTACTTACTGGATATGGAGGATAACATCACCACCACGGATGAGGACAAGGCTGAGGTACTTCGTGCTGTCTTTCACTCGGTATTTAATGGCCAGTCCAGTCACCCTCAGGATTTTCAGGCTCCTGGGTTAAAAGGCTTGGATGGAGAGCAGGATACACCTTGCACAATCTGAGAAGCAGTTACTGACCTGCTGCACTGCCTGAAAACTCACAAGTCTATGGGGCCAGATGGGATCCATCCAAGAGCACTGAAGGGTGTGGTGGCCTGCCCAGCCACTCTCCATCATTTATCAATGCTCCTAGCAAACTGGGGAGGTCCCAAAAGACTGGGCAATTGGTAATGTGACACCCATCCACAAGAAGGGGAGGAAGGACAACCCAGGCAGCTACAGCCCTTCAGCCTGCTCTCAGTACCTGGGAAGATTATGGAGCAGTTCATCCTGAGTACAACCACACAACAAGTGCAGGACAGCCAGGGGATCGGAGCCAGCCAGCAGGGGTTTATGAAGGGCTGGTGTTAATTGACCAACCTGATCTCTCTCTGACCAGGTGACCCACCTAGTGGATGAGGGCAGGGATGTGGGTGTTGTTTACCCAGACTTCAGTAAAGCCCACAGCACTGTCCTAGAGAAGCTGGCAGCTCGTGGCTGCACAGCCAGGTGCAGAGAGTTGTATTGAGTGGAGTTCAATTGAGTTGGCAGCTGGTCACAAGTGGTGCTGCCCAGGGCTCAGTATCGGGGCCAGTCTTCTTTAACAATTTTATCATTGATCTGGATGAGAGAACTGAGTGCACCCTCAACAGGTTTGCAAATGGAACCCAATTGGGTGGGGGTGTGAATCTGCTTGAGGGTAGGAAATCTCTGCAGAAGGATCTGGACAGGCTGGATCGATAGACCAGGGTTTAACAAGACCAAGTGTTGGTCCTACCTCTCAGTCACAACCACCCCATGCAATGCTACAGCCTTGGAAAAGAGTGGCTGGAAAAGTGTTCAGTTGAGAATGACCTCAAAGTGCTGACTGACAGCCACTGAACTGGAGCCAGCAGTGTGCCCAGGTGGCCAAAGCCAATGACATCCTCTCCTACATCAGAAATAGTGTGGCCAGCAGAAGTAGAGAGGTGATTATTCCCCTGCACTCAGCACTAGTGAGTCCTTATTACAAGTGAGAAATGAAAGGACGTGAAGATGAGGTACATTGCAAAAGATTCAGATATAGTTTTAAAATTAAGTTTCTTCAACCATCTTTACACTTTTGATAAAACTGCTTGGAGATATTTTCATCAAATTGCTTGGAGTCTCCTCCACTGGAGATGTTCAAGACCCGCCTGGATGTGTTCCTGTGTGACTTGGTGTAGGTGATCCTGCTGTGGCAGGGAGATTGGACTAGATGATCTTTCGAGGTCCCTTCCAATCCCTAATGTTTCTATATTTCAAGTTATTTTTTTTCATTTCCTGCACTGTGCTGGGCATTTTCCAGCTCAGTTACACAGTTATAGGGATAGTTCCAGTCCTGAGAAAATGAACATCCACAACAGGTCTAGCACCTCTGGTGAAAGTCAACCTCAAAGTTTAATAATGGGTCCTACTGGATTATTTTATTAAAACAGCCAGTACGAGGTGTAGAGCAGGACTGCCCAAAGTCTGAGCTAACAGAGCTGTTATCAGCTAAGAACAATTTTCACACATTTAAGCTGAAGTTCTGTGGATATGAAGAATGTTATCTTACAGCGCAGGTACCACAAGAGCTCGTGCTGAAAGAGACACCAAATGGATTTTCCAATTAGTTGCAAAGCTATTTTTAAATTGCAGGAGCTGTTTGCATGCAAACACGTAAGGGTTTGCCATTCAGTTACATCAGAGCTGTAAAGTGCTGAAGCCTGCCACAGCAGACACCTATCAGCCACTAAGGGCAGGTCCTGGCATCGTTGGCAAGTGGTAAGATCAAGCTGCTCTAAATTAGATCCTTTTAACATTCTAATATTTGTTTTGATTATAACAACAGCGGTACCTCCTTTTTGCATTGCTGTGGTGTTCAGATGTGCAGTTTGGAGTCATCATTAAAAAAACACCCAACAGTTTCCAAAGTGGAGGCAATCTCAAGTGTAAGTATCAGCTCACATCCCCCTCTTGCCACAAACAAGCTTCTCTGGTTTACTCCTCCTTGCTTGACAAAGCACAGCTACCAACTGCTCCCACACAAACGTTTCTCCCTTTCTGATTAGATGGTTGCTAAAGGTGAAAGACTGAAACAATCAGAGACTTCTGAAAACACAGATTCATGGAAAATTCTGGTTTTCAATATCTGCACTGTGATGTAAGCCACGAAAGATGCTCCACAGCAGCTTTGCAGTGTGTACTTACTTACCTATGACATTTTGCCTCGTATGACTACTCTGGCCATGTTTACCACAGGCACCTATGATAAAGGCAGTACCTCTGGGAAGAGCTCTTCGTAGAGCGTACTTGTGTGGCCAGCAGGTCAAGGGACATGATTCTCCCCCTCTACTCCACTCTGGTGAGACCCCACCTGGAGCTCTGCGTCCAGTTCTGGAGCCCGTATTCAAGAAGGATGTGGAGATGCTGGAGCGAGTGCAGAGGAGGGCCACGAGGATGATTAGAGGGCTGGAGCAGCTCTCCTCTGAGGCCAGACTGAGACAGTTGGGGCTGTTCAGTCTGGAGTATCAGGTAGCGACAGGACTAGGGGGAATGGAGCAAAGCTGGAGATGGGTAGAGTGGATGTGAGGAGGAAGTTCTTCACCGTGAGAGTGGTGAGAGCCTGGAATGGGTTGCCCAGGGAGGTGGTGGATGTCCCATCCTTGGAGGTGGGCTGGATGAGGCTCTGGCCAGCCTGATCTAGGGTGGGGTGTCCCTGCCCATGGCAGGGGGGTTAGAACTGGATGATCCTGTGTTCCCTTCCAACCCTGACTGATTCTGTGATTCTATAACTTCTTCCCAGTGAGAGTGACAGAGCACTGGAGGGGGCTGCCCAGGGAGTTTGTGGAGTCTCCTTGTTCGGAGAGGTTTGGAGCCTGCCTGGACATGTTCCTGTGCAGCTTGATCTGGGGTATCCTGCTGTGACAGGAGGGTTGGACTGGATGATCTTCCAATGTGCCTTCCAATCCCTAATGTTCTGTGATTCTGTGATTCCTCTTGCTTTTAGGCTTCTCTGTGTTTGATTTCTATCACAGAGGGGAAAAAAAAGACACACTAGGTGCAAGATAACGGGGCTTGAATTATCAGACACAAGAGCAAGAGAGCCACCACTCAGCTCATGGAATTCAGCGTCTGTGACAAGTCCATGGCCACAAGCCCTTGGAAGCAGTGATACAGCCAGAAACCAGGTCTTGTGCACAGACACTGGGTGCAGCATCTGAAAGGCCTGTCTAGAGGTCACTGTCACTGTAAGACAGCTGCAAGATGGCACAGAGTCAAGTAGGGGGATGTTGTCAAAGGCAAGCGTAGGTTCAAGACAGAAAGAGAGAGGCTACAGAAGCAATTCTGACCTCAGCAGGAAGGGGTTACACAACCGCGGGTAACACCGGGGATTTGAACCTCACAGCGAGAATAAAGAGTTGCAGGGCATAACATGTCAAAACAGTTGATGCAGCTCCAGTGCTGAACAATTATTGCACATTCTGAGGCAGTTAAGTAACTGCAGACAAAACAAAGAGCAGTAACAGAGAGACACTTCTGATACAGATTCATGGACTTTGGAGACCGAAGCAGTGTACCTTTGGGAGAAGCGGCATTCACGGCGTCTTTATTTACCCACACTGTTACTTGGGAAGAGTAACTGTTTGGGAAGGATGGACCTGTATTGTCTGTGACAGTGAATTAACCATCAGGGACCAATTCCTGTCTTTCAGTAAGTATTTTCAGAGGGATGAAGGGAAATTCCACATTTAAGATTAGAAGGTCTCTCCCCATCCATTTTCCAGACCCAGACTGCAGCACCTGAAGCGCAGCAGCTGTTGTATCTAGGCAGGTGAAGAGTTTTATTTTACAAGTGCAGAGCACTCGTTTATTTTCTTTCTTTGAGCATAACTTGAACAGGAGGCTAACTACGAAACATTTGGAAAAGCATTTGGAAGAACACCTTGCAGGTACAGCTGCACAAAATCAACAGCTGTGAGGGTGCACACTGTCTGCACTTCGCAGTCAGGCAGCACAGCCAGCAGCTCCCCAGCCCACTGCGAAAAACTGGAAGGCTTCGAGTTATTCCCTCTAAACATTCAGTTGTGTGAGTAGTCGGGTGTTTTTCCTATGGCTTCACTAGGGGAATGTTTTGTGCCAGCACCAGAACAAGAGGACACAGCCTCAAGCTGCGCCAGGGGAAATTGAGGCTTGAGGTGAGGAGAAAGTTCTTCACTGAGAGAGTCATTGGCCACTGGAATGGCCTGCCCAGGGAGGTGGTGGAGTCGCCAACTGGAGCTGTTCAAGGCAGGATTGGACATGGCACTTGGTGCCATGGTCTAGCCTTGAGCTCTGTGGTGACAGGTTGGACTTGATGATCTATGAGGTCTCTTCCAACCTTGGTAATACTGTGATACTGCGTGATACTGTGATAAAGTCCACATTATGGCTGCTGTTATTCTAAACTCAGAAGTGTGTAATGTTGTTACACGGTGCTATAGTTTGTTATAAGGGTGAAAAAACTGAACCTGAGACTCAAAAGACCCACTTAAAGGAACTGAAATAAATTTAATAATAAATCTAAATAATTTCTTGACTGAGAGGGCTTTATTTTTAGGTTTAAATTCCAGACTGGCAATATTACAGGGGAATCCTACTCAAATGTGCCACTTCAAAAGACATAATGACACCCGCTTGGGGATTCCGGAAATTATTTTCCGTTAAACAAAGACAACCGGGAGAATCAGAGCATTCCATTAATTAATTAATGGGATCATAGAATCATCAGGGATTGGAAGGGACCTCGAAAGATCATCTAGTCCGATCCACCTGACACAGCAGGATCACCTAGACCATCCAGGCAGGTCTTAAACATCTCCAGTGACGGAGACTCCACAACCACCCTGGGCAGCCTGTTCCAGTGCTCCGTCACCCTCACTGGGAAGAAGTTCCTTCTCATACTTATGTGGAACCTCCTGTGTTCCAGCTTACAACCATTGCCTCTCATACTATCACCAGATGACATTGAGAAGAACCTGGTTCCGTCCTCCTGACACCCACCCTTCAAATATTTGTAGACATTAACAAGGTCACCCCTCAGTCTCCTCTTCTCCAAGCTAAAGAGACCCAGCTCCCTCAGCCTCTCCTCATAAGGGAGGTGCTCCACTTCAGAATTACACTGGAAAGAGACTGTTACGTAATTAAAATAAGAACTTTCATTGACATTTAACAAACTCACTCCAATTGTGATTTGTTTGGAATAGTTAACTTCAAAAATTGCACAAAAGAACCAGAAAACGTTATAGTACTTTGGCAAAAAAAGTTCAACCTATAAATGGATGTCATCCAGAGTGACCTGGACAATTAGAGAACTGGGCCCACGTAAACCCCATGGGGTTCAACAAGTCCAAGTGTAAGGTCCTGCACCTGGATCAGGGCAACCCCCATTATCATACAGGCTGGGGGATGATGTGCTCCATCACACATGGAGCAGCCTCGCAGTGAAGGACTTGGGGGATGCTGGTGGACAAAAAAGCTGGGCATGAGTCACCAACGCAGAATTGCTGTTCAAAAGGCCAACTGCATCCAGGGCTGCATCAGAAGTAACAAGACAAGGGGCAACTGCTTCAAGACAAAACAGAGGAGATTTAAATTGGATGATAGCAAGAAAGTTCTTTACAATGATGGTGGTGAAACAGAGAAAGAGATTGCCCAGAGAGGTGGTATAACCTCCATCCCTGGAGGTGATCAGAAGAGGGATGGTTAGCAGATCAAGAGAGGTCCTCCTTCCCCTCTACTCTGCCCTGGTGAGACTGCATCTGGATTATTGTGCCCATATCTGGGCCCCTCAGTTCAAGAAAGACACAGAACTGCTGAAGAAAGTCCAGCACAGAGCCACAAACATGATGAAGGGTGTAGAACACCTCCTTTATGAGAAGCCAGGTCTCTTCAGCTTGGAGAAGAGGAGACTGAGTGGTGACCTCATCAATGTCTATAAGTATCTGAAGGGTGGGTGTCAGGAGGATGGAGACAGGGTCTTCTCAATGTGATCTAATGATAGGACAAGGAGCAATGGGTGTAAGCTGGAACACAGGAGGCTCCACATCAATATAAGAAGGAACTTCTTCCCAGTGAGGGTGACAGAGCCCTGGAAGGGGCTGCCCAGGGAGGCTGTGGAGTCTCCTCTGGAGATGTTTAAAACCCACTAGGACATGTTCCTGTGCAACTTGATCTAGGTGATCCTGCTGTGTTAGGAGGATTGGACGAGATGATCTTTCAAGGTGCCTTCCAGTCCCTAATGTTCTGTGATTCTGTGATTTAAGGTCAGGCTTGACAGGTGTCTGACTAATCTGGCCTATTTAAAGATGCCCCTGCTTACTGCAAAGGGACTGGACTACATGACCTTTAAAGGTCCCTTCCAGCCCAATGCATTCTATGATCATAGAATCATAGAAACATCATGGCTGGACCTACAAGACCACCAAGTCCAGCCCTCATCCCAACATCTCCCTAAACTCTAGACCATGGCCTTAATTGCTATATCTACTCATGTCTTAAACGACTGCAGGGATGGCGACTCCACCACCTCCCTGCACGTAAGCGTCGGTCAAAATTGCCTCAACATGGTCATTATGGACTTGGACACTACAGGTACAGAACTGGACACTCTAGGTACCCCAAAAACTGGCCAAACTATCCTAGCAGCAAGAGCCAAGAGCAGTTAATAGTGTGGTGCCATTTCCCCACTATCTGGCACGGAACAGATAACGTTAGACTGTCAAGGAAGACTGATCACCAAGAGGCCACCTGAACATCGATGAAGAAATCTGGGACTTCAGGTGGATTTTGCTCATTGTAATACCAGAACACACCTTCTGGCCAAAAGTCACTCACCTCCAGGGAGAGCATGCCATCGCACACTCCTCTTTGGACAAGCGTGGAAGCCTGGCTCAAAAAGGTGGAGATTGGCAGAGGTCCATGAGACAGAAGTGGACCCTGGCCACTTTAGTCTTTCCCCCTTTTCCATCACTCTTTCCTTTCTATCACATCCCCCTGTATGGGTGAAAGAATATAATTGCACTATTAATCTGAAGAGTAGCCCCCTTAGTGTGGCCACCTTGCTTTTGCACTTTGAGATCACAGTGAAGTAACCTACACGAGTCCTCCTTGCGTGGACTGTGACACTGGGCAGCCTGTGCCAATGCTCAACCACTCTCTCAGTAAAAAACTTCCTCCTAATATTCAATCTAAACCTCCCTTGATGCAACCTGAGTTATCCTTAGTAATTTGGGAGAAGAGACCAACACTATCCTTGCTGCAACCTCCTTTCAGGTGGAACCCTCCCTGGTCTTTTTTTTGTTGTTAAGCTATTTGTAAAAACTCTTAATTGCCTGAGTTCTGGGCTGAGCCAAGCTGAGTGAATCTGTGAATCTGTGAGTTCTAGCTGAGCTTTTGCTCCCCTAACATTCTTTCCACATGACCCAACTTAATCCCTACACTCTTCGTGAGTAGCCTGCCCCTTTTTCCAAAGGTGGTAGACTCTCCTCTTTCTCCTAAGTTGCAGCAGAAGCTCCCGGTTCAGCCAGCTGAGTCAGGAAGTTATCTTGCACACATTACAGGGACTTCCTGGAGCTTTTCCTCTCTGCTATATTATATTCCCTGAAGATGTCTGGTCAGTTGAGATCTTCCACAATAACAAAGGCTTGTGATTTTAAGGCTTCATCTAGTTGTCTACAGACCAGCTCATTAACCTCTTCATCTTGGTCAGGTGGTCTATAACACTCCCAACAAGGTATCGACCTCACTGACCTTTCTCAGTTTTACCCATAAATGTTCCACTGGACCGTCACACTTGTTGACTTCCAAGCACTCAAAACACTCCCTCATAAAACATCCACCCACTGCCCCTTCTATCTTGTCTGTTTGGTTTGTAGAGCTTACAGCCACCCAATGTAGCACTCCATTCAGGACAGTCATCCCACTGTCGTGGTGCACAGTGGCATCCAGCTCCTCCTGTTTGTTGCCCACGCTGCGTGCATTAGTGTAGATGCCCTTGAGCCGGGCTAACGACTTAACTCTCAGCAATGGTCTGTCACTGTTAGGCTCAACTCTAGTGGGCCCAGTTTTATCCCCTTCTCCATGTGAACCCAGTTTAAAGCCCTTTCAGTCAGCCCAGCCAGCTCAGACACAAAGGTTCTTTTCCCACTCCATCTGTCTCCTGCAGACCCCGTGCAGGGTAAAACTCCTCATGTTCAGAAGCCCAAAATGCTGTTGGTGGCACCATCCTCTCAGCCACATGTTAATCAGGTGGGTCTCCCTTCATCTTTCAGTATTCTTCCCTTCCACTGAAGAAATCAAGGAGAACACCACCCGGGCTCTTGAGCTTTCAAGATATCTCCTCAGGGCCCTGAAGTTTTGGGGTCTTTTTTCAGATTCCTCTCCATAACATCATCCTTACCAGCCTGGATAACCACTAGTGGGTCTGATGGTCGTACCAGAACAGAGAGTTCCCCAGCAATATCTCTAACCCTGGCCCCAGGAGGCAGCAGACTTCCTATGAAGTGAAACTGGTTGGCATAGAGGGCCCTCAGTTCCTCTCAGAAGTCACCAGCTACAGCCAACCTCTTTTTCTTGTTAGAGCTAGTCCTAATGCATGGGGGAGACTGACTCATCTTTGGTGACTCCCCTGATGTGCCTTCATCTCCATTGGCAAGGACAACTGGGAAGGGTAGGGAAGCCAGGAGGGGATTCACCTGCCTCTCCAAGCAGGCACTCAAGTCCATTCTCCCACATCTCTTAGGTCCTCTCCTCTCACCTGGTGGCAAGGGAGGACGGGACCTTCTCTTTCTAATGGAGCCTCCGCCCGCTGCCCTGTCCTCAAGGACTCTAACAAAGCCAGAGTGGTTTTGCACAGTGTGCCTCCGTATCACTGAACCACTCTGAACAACAAGCGTGCTGTTCTGGAAGCATTTGCTAACACCACTTTTTACCACTCCTCGTCTGGCAAACCATCTTTGACCTGACCAGCTTCCAACACCTCAGATGCTCATTAGCCTCAACAACTGCCTCGAAGAACTGCTATTTAAAGCTCTGCTTTGTGAGGACATCTTGAAATTCTACTTATGAAGATTTTGCAAAATGTTAAGACATAACAGAAAGAAGACTTAAACCATGTAGTGGACTCTGGATCTGTGCCCATGCAACGAGTATCAACCCAATTCAGCAAGCAGTCTAGTCGCTCGTACTTTCTTTGCTGCCGCTGAATTAAATCAGGCGGTCTGCTGAATATTGTTAGGGCACAAAGCATCCCATTCTTCCTGGAAAGTCATCAATACATCAAACCTGAATTGCTACAGAGCTGAACTTTCCAGATGAGACCCATACACTTTGTGAGAGAAAACATCATCTTCTGCAAAGAGAGGCTCCAGTTGTCTCGCTCCCCTCAATTTTAAGGGCTTTCAGGGTTAGCAGAGGTGGGAGACTTCCTTCTTCCTTTGACCACATTACAGCACAGTAACCTCAGACTCGTGAAGCACACATTTGTCAGCGTGAGCAAGGCTTCTGCTCAGCAGCAGGAAATAGCCTTTGGCCGTGTGAATGATATCTGAGCCGTAAAGCCAGCAAATTATTTTCAATCAGTAACGAGGAAGAGCCAAATCCAACTTTAATCAAAGCTCTAATTTGGCAAAACTTCTCGAAGAGCTGTGTTAATTTCTAACAGAGGTTAGGATTGCTTGTAATTCAAATCACTACAATATCAGAAAGTAATTCTGATCACAAAGCCCTGAGAAAGATATCAGCTGACCAACCTGATAGTATTCGGTGATGGTTGCTAGCTGGGTAGGTGATGGAGAGCAGAGGCTGTTGTCTAACCTTGACTTCAGCATGGCTTTTGAGGCTGTCACCCAGAACACCCACATAAGGAAGCTTAGGACTGTGGATTGTGTCAGTGGACAGTGAAGCCAGGTGAGAACTGACTGAATGACAGAGCTGTGAGGGTCTTGATCAACATTGCAGAGTCTACTTGGAGGCTTGTAGGTCCTGTTCAACATATTCATCGATGGCCTGGAAGAAGGGATGGAGTGTATTTTCAGCAAGGGTAGAGCCCTCCATCAGGAGAAGTGGCTGATATATGGGGAGGCTGTGCTGCTGTTCCTTGACACTTGGACAGGCTGGGGAACTGGGCAGAAGGAAGCCTAATGGATTTCAGTGATGACAAGCATAAGGTGCTGCATCTGAGAGGGATATTCCCAGGCACCAGTACAGGTTGAGGGCTGACCAGCTGGAAAGCATTTCCACAGAGAAAGACCTAGGAGTCCTGTTAGACAAGTTTACCTTGAGCCTGCAACGTGCCATTGAGGCCAAGAAGGCCAGTGGTACCCTGGGGTGCATGAAGAGTGTGGCTCTACTCAGCCACCAGATGGCCAAGTCTGGAGTACTGTGGCCACTTCTGGGCTCCCCAGTTCAAAAAAAGAAACTACTGCAGAGAGTCATACAAACATGGTGAAGGGCCTTCCGAGGAAAGGATGAAGGGTCTGGGACAGTTTAGCTTGGAGAAGGCTGTGAAGAACACTTGTAAATAGCTAAAGGGCAATCTCTTTTCAGTGGTGCCCAGTGGCAGGACAAAGGCAACTGATACAAACTAGGACACAGGAAGTTCCACCTAAGCACAAGGACCTGCTCTAGGCCACCTTCTTTAGCAGGGACCCCAAACTAGATGATCCCGAGTGGGGAATCGACCAACGGCGACTCTGCGGTTGTGCGATCTGCCACGCCGCACCAAGAGCAGTACTTTGCTAGAGGCAGTCTGTGCAATACATTGCATTATGCTGCTTGAAAACAAACTGTGTTGATAGGAGGTAAGAATAATGTTACCTCATCTAAATATGTAGGATTCTAGAAAAAGAAGGGCAGACAAAAGGCCACAAGCATGAATTATGCATAACATATCATCAAAACCTTCCCCTGCTTCAGAACTGGAGCGGGTTTTACATAGAAAAAGGAATTAGAATGGAACATATATTGAACAATTTTCTCTATAACTGGCTCTTACTCACCTTAAATGTAAAATTTTATGTAGCTTATATCACAGGGACACATCCTTATGAAAGGAGCATATTTACGTGGGTCTCTTTGAAGGGATTTAATGCAAACAAGTCTGAAATAATTGAAGGGAAGACATTTTCTGAATGTTCTCAAAAAAGCTTAGTGAAGAAGAGGAGAGCAGGAAAGAATTACTTTATTATATTGATTTTCTTGGGGAAAAAACCCACTACCAAAGTAAGGCAGGTCAAATAAACCAATTATCTTTTGTAAAAATCAATAGAAGCATGCAGAACATTAATGAATTTACACATCGAGAAGTGTTTGTAGCCACACTGCAAAAAAATACCTGCACATTATGACTCTAATAAGGCAGGTAATGTAGGAGACGAGCTCAGCTCATTACTGCACACTGCTGCTTTTAAAAAGTTTAAAGGGCAATGTATACACATTTTTCCTAATTTAATCAAGCCATTAATCTGAAATACAACTGGTTATACTTTACATTCCAACTCACTAAAATATGTTGAATCATAGCACTTGACTGGCCTGCAGCTGCTTGAGACACATCTAAAACTGTTCTAAAACAGTTCCACACAGTGCTACAAAGAGGATTTTCTACTGGAATCTTTACCCAAGTTACTCATTCTTAATCTCCAAGGCCCTTCTGTCCTCTGACAAAAAATGTTGCAGCCATCACGTAAGAAAATTAGCACCCTGATTTCCACTACACTTTCACAGTGTTTCATTGGATGGTCCACTAGAAACAAGGAGCCCATGTGTCTACAAGTGCTTCAGTGCTTGATAAAACCTAAAACTCTGCTGGATTTTAGAAGTTAATACAGTTTCACATCAAATACCTAAAAACACATCTGTCCTATACTCGATCCATACCTGCAGTCCCAGATACTTAAAATCACAGGAGTTTTGGAGCATTAACTTCAACTCTGAGTTAGCAATTACTGTCGTTAACATCAATCACGTGAAAATTATCTACAGGGCTGACTTCTGGTTTCCAGCAGGAAAAGCTGACAGCATCAGTTTTGTTACATCCTAACTGCACACGGTACCCACCTGCAAGTCTTAAGATCACTTCCAGCTTGAGCCCTGTCTCTGCAAAGCTCCAGCCACCCTACTACAGATCTCATCAACCCAGGAAAGGTCCATGTGCCTCCAGATGTTCCTCTTATAGCTTCCTGCTCATTCTTTCAGGACATCAAAGCACTTCAGGTGCAAACAAAAAGCCTGCATATCTGTAAACATCTGAAGGGTCTCGGACAATATCCCCCAAAATCTACCAGAAAGTGGTAGACAATCTACTGGAAATGAGGACCTACAAGTGAAACTTTCTGAGTTTTGTTGCCAGGATCAAAATGCCCCCTGATGTTGCCAGTGCAGAATTAACGGGAAAGAAGCACGGAGTTTGAAGGGTCTCTTGTTAATAAACCTTTCACGGCAAAGAGTGAGTAACTGAGATGTCTGTCATTTAAAAGCTGCGTAGCACTCAGGTTCATGTTGAGGATTTGACCCTGTTTCTCTTGATTTATCCTCCCCTTAGTTTGAAACTCAAACCTGTTATCCTCACATTATTTAAGTCTCTTTTGAGATTATTAGAGCAATTGTAAGAAAATCAAATGGCAACCTTAGCAGAGCTTCCAACCTTAGAATAGCAGCACATCCTCTGCTAAGTATTGGACAACTACTATTAGCCAATTATTAGTAGAAGTCATAGAAGGCATATACTTTTCCCACTTTTTCAGGGTACAACCTGCCTTCTTGCTGCTAGGAGAATTGAGGACACTCGAAGTCTTGAAAAGTCCTCAAAGCAACATTTCCCCACAGCTCCCACCCCCCCCACCAAAAAAGTGTTCCAAAGCAATCCTCAACATTTTCTCATTTTAAGTGAGGAATCATGTATTTACTTGGTGTCTAATTACTTTTTGAAGAGTGTTTTAGTAAGCGAGTAGATCTACACAGACAAGCATAGCAAGACCACACGAGAATGAACGTCAAAGGAAAAGGCGACTTTCAGCCTTGCACAACACCCAGTATTTCCAATCTAATTTCCCTGGGTGTTCTACGAACCTCATCTTTTTCCCCCATCTCCTCTAACATCCATCAGCTCGCCAGAAGAAAGCTTTTGCACAACTCTCCAACCTCAATTTAACAGGAAAACCCAAACAATCCAGCCTCCAAGCAAAACCTACTCCAAGCAGTCAGGCAGGGAGGAAGGGGTTTCAGAAAGTCTCTCCAAAAGGCAGCTTCAGCCCATCTCATTGACTCTATAAATGTCTGTCTCACAGCCATTTCTGTTCATTTCTTTTTCCTCTACCATTCAGCTCATTTTCTTTTCCCACCTGTCTCTTCATTGCCTGTGCCTTTTCCCCTCTGCTGCCTTCTCCATCTTCAAATTTTGTCCCTGTTTGAAAAGGAGTTTGTTCTTACTATTGAATTAAACACCTTTGCAGGACTGCTTTAACCCTGCTTTTGTCTTCTGAAAGAACACTAATATAAATGTTCATAGGCACCGAATAATAAACATTTCTTGGAGACAGTGTGTTTTTAATTGTGCTTTTGTGACTAGCAGATAATCTGTTTGGTGTATTTGTGTATGCTTCACCACAGAATGTCGAAGGAACTACAAGGCAGAAGAATTCAGAATGATACCACATTCTTTTATCCTGGTAGCCAGACATGAGTTTTATGCCACCAAAAAGAGGAGCTTCTCAGTTTTCTTTTTCATTACTGTTTAACTGCATCTTACAAATAAATAAGTAAAAAATNAGCTCCCTCAGCCTCTCCTCATAAGGGAGCTGCTCCACCTCCTTCATCATATTTGTTGCCCTTCGCTGGACCCTCTCCAGCAGCTCCACATCCCTCTTGAACTGAGGAGCCCACAACTGGACACAACACTCCAGGTGTGTTCTCACCAGGGCAGAGTAGAGGGGAAGAAGAACCTCTCTTGATCTGCTAACCACCCCCATTCTGATTTATCCCAGGATGCTGTTGGCCCTCTTGCAGGGTAAAAGGAGCACATGACCCTTTCACTCTCCAAGAAAAAAAATGAGAAGACTTACACACCATCTTCTCTGGGAATTCTCTCCGTTGTAAGAGCTGGTACCCAGTTACTGACAGAGATCATTCACCATAAACTTGAAACACAGAGAGGAAGCAACCGTGGCCACCAGCGGCCTTTACCACCTGCTCAAAATCACGTTGAGCTTCATCAACACAATCTGCAGCTTCCCTGGTCGTAGCTGTATCATCACACAACTGCTGAGCCGACAGGTCATTTAATCCAGACACAGCTACAAAAGGACAGTCTTAAGTTGAACTTAGAGGTGGATATAAAGAAGCCACCTAAAAACAGCAAGAAGACAGGTAGGAATTGTTTTGTAGCAAACACCATTTGGAGCAGCTGTGTTCATGCTCTCAGACACAGTCATACTTCACAGTGACACTGAGATCTCCGTAGTGAGCTCTGTCAGTCATAACTTACCCTAATTTCCTTAGCCTGTGAGCTATGCCTTGAGAACTGGTCTCATCTCTGCAGCAAGAGTAACAAAGTCATTATAGCATCACGTAGAAGAAAAGAGAAGTAATGCTTTCACTCTACAAGGTTTCCACTTCCTGGGAAAAGCACAGATGGATCATGCCCATCCTCCAGCGATCCCGCACTTAGCACCTGCCCAACAGCAACCAGGATTAAACCAGACTTTAAAACATCACACTACAGAGCAACAACTACAGGGTGTGCCAGACAGACAACAAAGCCAGACACCTTCTGAAGAAGCACAGATTTCTACCCTTCTTCCAGCAGCTCTGGAAGAGACAGTCACTCAAATTCTACAAGCAGTATTGGCCCAAAGCTTAAAGCAGCTCTTCTGTAAGAAGGAAGTCCTGACATACACTCCATGTTGTGCTGCATCCTGTTCGAGTAAGTCTTTACCTTTTTGCTGAAGTACTGCTGCTTTAGAAATGCAACTATTGCTGATAATCATTTAAGTCAAGGACTAAAAGGTCTTAACTGCAGACCTTGTGAGACACCAAATACAATGAAAAAGGGCTTCTTGAATCGTAGAGTCATAAAATCATAGAATCATTAGGGACTGGAAGGGACCTCGAAAGATCATCTAGTCCAATCCCCCTGCAACAGCAGGATCACCCAGACCAAGTCACACAGGGACACATCCAGGCAGGTCTTGAACATCTCCAGAGAAGGAGACTCCACAACCTCCCTGGGCAGCCTGTTCCTGTGCTCTGTCACCCTCACTGGGCAGAAGTTTCTTCTGATATTGACATTGAGAAGAGCCTGGCTCCATCCTCCTGACACCCACCCTTCACATATTTATAGACATTAATGAGGTCACCCTTCAGTCTCTTCTCCAAGCTAAAGAGAGGGCAAGAAGAACCTCTCTCGATCTGCTAACTACCCCACTTCTGATCCTTCTGGACTACCCCACTTCTGGATCAGAAGGGAGGTGGTTAGCAGATCGAGAGAGGTTCTTGTTCCCCCCCTTACTCTGCCCTGGTGAGAGCACATCTGGAGTGTTGTGTTCAGTTGTGGGCCCCTCAGTTTAAGAAGGACACGGAGCTGCTGAACAGTGTCCAGTACAGAGCCACAAAGATAATGAATGAAGTAAAACACCTCCCTTATGAGGAGAGGCTGAGGGAGCTGGGTGTCTTTAGCTTGGAGAAGAGGAGACTGAGGGGTGACCTCATTCATGTCTATAAATATGTGAAGGGTGGGTGTCAGGAGGATGGAGCCAGGCTCTTCTCAATGTCATCCAATTATAGGATGAGGGGCAATGGGTGCAAACTGGAACACAGGAGGTTCCACATCAACCTGAGAAGGAACTTCTTCACAGTGAGGGTGACAGAGCACAGGAACAGGCTGCCCAGGGAGGTTGTGGAGTCTCCTTCACTGGAGATGTTCAAGACCCACCTGGATGAGTTCCTGTGTGACTTGGTGATCCTGCTGTGTCAGGGGGATTGGGCTGGATAATCCTTCAAGGTCCCTTTCAGTCCCTTATGATTCTATGATTACTGGTTTTGGTTACTGTGTAGCTGTTTATTGTAAGAGCATTGTGAAAGGAAGTAGTTTTGCTATTGGAAAACTGTACTTAATGCATCTGTGAGAGATAAGAAACTGAAACGGATAAATAAACACATGACAACAAACCTGAACAAACAAAAAGAAAACCCTTTAACAGCTTAATTGTATCCATTCCATAAATGCATCGACTGTGTCGTCTTCAAGTCTCTGTTACCTAAAATCAAGGAAATTGATATAAACACACAATATATTGTGTGATGCTTCAGCCCTCATGTGCTTTGTGAAGAGCTAATTGCATCACAACATAACCTTAGCTCTGACCTTAGACAAATAGTATTATAAGAGAGCTCTCATGTTCTAACCATACCAACAATAACTACTTCTGAAAAAGACAACCATAATCATGGAATCATAGAACCATTAGTGATCAGGAGGGACCTTGAAAGATCATCTACTCCAATCCCCCTGCCACAGCAGGATCCCCTAGACCAAGCCACACAGGAACTCATCCATAATAATAATTATTATTTGCATACATATTAATGTCATCAACTGACAAACATCAACTACAAATCTGTACATGAATGTTTTGTTAGAATAAGTGGAAAAATACTTGAAAATACTATCCAGTATGACCCATGGACATCTCAGCAATGACAAATACTTTCTCCTTGTAAAGCACATTAATATATTAGGGTGTGGAACATATCCATAACAGCATCTGTTAACAGACAGATACAAAACATCCCCAGCATACTGTCCAGCGCCAAGATTGCAGTACTGTCATGAAATAAGTCTTTCTTCGTACCCAGAGGAAAAGGTGTTTATTAGGGTTCTGCTGTGTGCAGAAGTATTTATATCTTTTGCTTTAAAAATCTTGGCTTCTGGTGATTAGTGGTCACTAGATGCCTAATGAATTAGATTGTTAGGTTTGGGTTTGGTTTTTATCCTAGAAACCTCGACATAATAAAGCTAACTGTTAGAAATCACAGTGGGAAATGTGCATGCAGATCCCCCTGGATGGATTCTCCGTGGCCACCGTTAAAGCACGATGTGATGCCGCTGTAGCATACTGCCCCTGAACAATCTCTTTTCAGCAGCACTTATGGACTTGCTGTGGGCATCTTTCCAGACAGCAGAACCCAAAGAACAGTCTGCCTGTATTTACCTCTGTTGCCGCAGTGATAATTCTCCACATGGCTCACAGAGTAATTCAGAGAGGTGAACTCAAATGAGACCACCTAGACAGCGGAGCGCTCCTCCTGAAGCCCCCTTGGAGAGCAAGGTACAATCCTGCACATCTCCAAGCGGAGCAGGTGTGATAATGAATTCAAGAGCTGAGACTGTGTCGCTGTGAATGCGGTTGTTCTCAAAGCTCAGCTCGCGCTTGTTGCAATTTGATGATGCTCTATGCAATCGCAGGGTTGTCACTGTCAGAAACAATCTGTTTACTTTGCATGTTTTCACATTTTTGTGGGCTGCCCAGGTTCTGTCTTCTGCAATTGGAATGGAGATTTAGCAATTCATTTTATTCTTCACGATGAGCAGCCTTGCAAAGGATCTGAAAAGGCCCCAGCATGCAGAATTTGGGAAAATTCTGGGGTGTAATGATACTCATGAGTATTCAGATTCCACAATCATCTGACCTTGACAGCCGAAACAAGGCCAGAGGATCTCAGAGACCAAGCTACACTGGTCAAAAGACCCCAGGAACAGAGCAGGGCATGAACAGCACTCTCTGGGTTTGCCTGTCCAATACTCTGACACTGAATGGAGAGAATCTTAGTGATGGAAAACACAACATCAACATCCAAGCAGCAGCAATGATGGCTTTAACGGATCCTGAATAATAGGGGAATTAAAACATTTCTCCTTGTCCCCTGTCCATGCAGCCTATGGAGAAGGCAGGCGTCTGAAGAGATGGTAGTGAGTCAACCCAGTGACTGATCACTGGACAATGGAGGCCAAGCTGCTGTTCACCCACCAGGCAGAGGGTTGACAGTAGAAGAGGAAAAGCAAGGAGCAGAAAACTTCCACCTCTCTTAATAGCTTTGTCAAGCTGTCATGAGCTCCTCTGAGCAACAGATTTGGGTCTTTACCTCCAGGAGCTGCTCTCACTTCACTTGGCTGCCAAGGTGGAGGATGTTCATACCTAGAGGTGCCAATGGCTGTGTCTCATCATTTCTGCATCTACTCCAGCATGGCTGCTGGCAACCTGGTCTGACTTCTCCCTGTCAGCATCACTGGACCCTGTCCTGAGGCACTGGGACACAACTGGCTTAAAGCAGATGAAAGCCCCAGTTGTGCAGTGAGGCTGCTAAGAAGGGGTACCTCCTCCTCTCTTAAATTGCTTGTACCTGGCCTGCATGACTTTGCAAGCCTTTTCTGCTTTTAGACTCCTAACAGACAAGCTCACATCTAACTCTCTTATTAGCAAATCTCTTCCCATGGAGTTTCTCTCAATAAAGAAACAGATAAAAAAACCTGCACTTTGTAAAATTGTTTATTTTTCTGGTAACAATTCTGTCATTAACTAAATCATATCTAATTTTATGTAAAGCTTTGAAACTAAATTACTTGGATGAGGGACTGGCATGCACTGTCAGCAAGTTTGCTGACGACACAAAGCTGGGTGGTGTCGCCGACATCACAGCAGACTGTGCTGCCATTCAGTGAGACCTGGACAGGCCGCAGAGCTGGGCAGGGAGAAAAGTAATGAAGTAGAACAAGGGTAAGTGTAGAGTCTTGCATGTGGGCAAGAACAACCCCAGGTACCAGTATAGGTTTGTTGTAGAGCAGTGTAGGAGAAAGGGACTTGGGTGTCCTGGTGGACAGGAAGATGACCATGAGCCAGTAATGTGCTCTTGTGGCCAAGAGGGCCAACAGCATCCTGGGGTGGATTGGACATGGTTAGCAGACTGAGGGAGGTTCTTCTCCCCTTCTGCTCTGCCCTGGTGAGACCACATCTGGAGTACTGTGTCCAGTTCTGGGACCCCCAGTTCAAGAAGGACACAGAGCTGCTGAACGGTGTCCACGTAGAGCAATGAGGATGATGAAGGAAGTGGGGGATCTCCCTTCTGAGGAGAGGCTGAGGGAGCTGGGTCTCCTTAGCTTGGAGAAGAGGAGACTGAGGGGTGACCTCATTAATGTCTATAAATATGTGAGGGGTGGGTGTCAGGAGGATGGAGCCAGGCTCTTCTCAATGTCATCTAGTGATAGAATGAGGGGCAACGGGTGTCAGCTGGAACATAGGAGGTTCCACATAAATATCAGAAGGAACTTCTTCAGATTGAGGGTAATGGAGCACTAGAACAGGCGGCCCAGGGGAGTTGTGGAGTCTCCTTCTCTGGAGATGTTTAAAACCCACCTGGATGTGTTCCTGTGTGACTTGGTCTAGGTGATCCTGCTGTGTCAGGGGGATTGGACTGGATGATCTTTCGAGGTCCCTTCCAATCCCTAATGACTCTATGATAAAAAAAGGAACTTGTTTTCAATCAAAAGATAACATCCTTTTAAGTGACCTTTTATGTTGCCAACTGAACTTTGATACTGTATTTCACACATTATATGTTAAGCATGTGCATGTGCCATTCATTTGCACATCTGTGTAGCCCACTCACGTATCCCTAGGAACAACCCAAACGCATCCTCTGGAGGGTGGCCAATTCCCAGCATCTGACTTACTGAAATGAAAAGTCATTTTCTGAAAGTTGCTGAAACCTCGGTAGATGTGAATTAGACTCCTCCTGTGAAGTAATTATCAGGTTCCTGATAGAATTGGTTTATATTACATGCAGTATCTGCAGAAAACAGAGGACTTAGCTACTTGTATCTAGACTGTGAACAGGACAGAAGTCTAGAGAGATTGCCTTTTTGCCAAAGGGATGTCAGCCATCAGCTGGATTCAAAATCATCCACATCAGCTCTTCAGCTCACAGCCAGACTAAACTGTTGTAAGAGATTCCAATAAAAACATACTCTAAATCTAAATCTAAATAAAAGAATGTTGCAGCAAATAAGTAAGTCTAGTGGGTTGTAGTACAGTTTTGGAACCTTCACTCCAACTATTGCTACTAACGTGACTGCAACTGCGATTCTTAACAGTTGCCAGACACCGCTTGCAATCAGTCCTTCACAGAGATTTAAATAAAGGCCACGTTCCTCCATTTAACTGATGCCACACAACACAACACAGGAGTATACTACCTTAGTATCTTGGCCACCACATGCACAATTTGCATAGTATTTGCTAAATATGAAAATATCCTGTTATACATTCCCACCCCAGCAACAGGAAAACACTGGTACAACTGGCAGCAACTCCTCCTGCAGCTGCTGAGTCCCAGAGGCTTTCTGGAATACGCCTTGTTTGCCCTTGGTCATGGGCTCTTTTGATAAATGCCTTCTTTGTAGCGTGAAATCAGAATGGTTTCATAAAATTCACACTAAAATTCAGATAAACTTTGCAAGAAGCCAAGGTGGTGGGAATTCAGGGCATGCTACGCTTCCAGCTCAAGAGCCCCGTGGACGAAGTATCTAAAGGAACCAAGGAGGGACAGATATACGAGAGAAGCCTTACTGTGCATTGCAACGTATTCTTGCAGATTGGATGGTAAAAGCAAAACCCTTTTGGAACTGTTCAGATACACCACTTTCAAAAGTCCAAGCTTTGCACTTGAGAAGTCATCCAAAACAAATGAGTAAAACGTAGGAGATACATTTCAAATAGGGCTACGGGGAAGAACGTCAGCACTTCACAACAACAGAGCACACGTTCTGCTTAAAAGAGCTAGATGAGCACTGGATAGGTTAGCATCGTTTCTTTCCTCAACTAAGACTTCTGTCTTTCCTCTTCTTTCAAGAGTGATCTATGTTCTCTTCCAGAGAGAAAAAAGCAAATCCCAATATTTGTAGAGGCAAGGTCAAAACCATGGGCTTTTTAAATCCATGAGTTGTGGACTCCTGACAGTGCACTTTGAGGAACACCTGAAAAATCCCTGCTTTCAGCAGCAGTTGAGACCACTCACCCCTTTTTGGGAGGCACCCAGCTGAGCCTGTAGGACTTGGATCAGTGATGAAATTTTGCCAGCCATGAATTTCTGAAATGCTAGGTTCTGTTTGCTTGCTTTCTGGCTTTCTTTTCCCTAAAGCTCTCTGGGTTTTTAATCTAAGTTTCTCAAGTTTATATGATTTCTCTTGTGTTGTTCCTTTCTAAGCTGTTTCCTAGATACTGGGGAGGAAAGTATAACAGGACTGAGGAATTTCATAAACTCTGCGTTAGTGTATTTTACCTTAAGATGGTATGTTAACCACATCCCTCTTTCCAAAAGACAGTCTAATGAAAGTAAAATTCATTAGTCCAGAAAGTGAATTTGGGACTGACTTTCATACCTGTTTCACTCAAAATACATTTAAGATTAAGCTATGAAAAAAAAAAAAAAGAGATGAGGCTTGCTCCCTAGAAAGCTTAAGACTTGCCCATCCCTGTTTATTTAATTTGGTTTTCTTAATGTGGTTAGCATCTAAATGAATCTTATCAAACATTTCTTGCTCCACTGACAATTTTCTGACCTCCTAGTTGAAGATCTGAGCCCTAACTTGGTTCATGGATGAGTAATCACAGCAGCTCCACAGCAGAACCTGTCCTAGAACTACAAATATATCATCTGCAGCGTTGTAAATCAAAGCCTCAAAGAGCATCGTTTAGCCTAGAGCTAAAATTGCTTGTTTGTCAGATGGTGCCCAGCTTAGCATGGAGCAGTTCCTTGTAAATCTCAGGGACCTTTTACAGCATATACTTAAGCAAGCATATTGGCTCCTGGGAGACTTCCTGAGAGCTTTAATGACTGCAGACTGCTAAAAGATCCAGGTCTTGGTTTAGTTAAGTGGTTACTTGTGTAGCTTGGCTCCATTTTGTAAACTCCCAAAGATAAGGTGTCTGCTTTATCTGGGGAAAGAGCAAGCACTCGTTTCTTAGGAAATCTTTATATCCTAAGTGTTAATGTTCTTGAGGCTTTTGGTATTCTGACCTTTGTCTGCTCACTTTTGATTTACGGTGGGAGCAGGATCTTTTCCCTCTAAGCCTTTCCCATGTTTTATAGCTACTTTGAAAAGCGCTGTGAAATACTCACAGCACAGCTTTTAAAAGTAGGTGTAGGGCTGCACTATTCATACACACGTTGTGCAGCTCGGGACATTCGAACAACAAGGAGCTAAGAAGACCACCCATTTCCTTTTCTGCTATTATTCACTATCTTATTTCCTGATTGAATGAGTGGTCACACCAATGCCATGGACCACAACACAGTTCAGCCCAGGTCAGGCTTGCTCTTCACCTCAGTTGGCACCTAGACCCTCTGTGAACTTGCAGAGCTTGCAGAGTCTGACCAGGCGGTGGTGGCAGCCATGGAAAGTCAACCAGACAAGTCCCCTTGGTTTGTCACTTGGAGAAGTGCTCACTGTGGTCATTAATTGACTGGATTTAGCACTGGGACACTGGTGGCCAGGCAGCTTCTTGCTGATAGATACTTGCATACACTTGATGTAATTTGCTAATTGTAGAGCTTGTTATCTGGGTCTCTCACTTTCTGATTTGAATTAATTAGAGTTCACCTCAATGCAGCCACCTGCTGTGCTGTCACACACAGCATACATTGGTACAACAAAAACAAGGCATTTTTTTAATAGGCTTAGTCAAGCAAAATGTGCTCCCACTTAGAGATGTGAAATGGCATCACCGCAATGTCATAGACTGAAAACGGGAGCGTCATTTATCTCAGCTGACATGGTAATGATGCAAATGAGACTAGAAAAAGGCCCTCTGCATTTATAGCTTGAAAAAATCCACTTGGACTTGGACTGTTCGGTATCTTTAAGTCTTTCTCACTTCACTATATTTTTCATTATTCCAAGGTAAAAGCAAGGTCTAACATTTTTTTTGGCTGTGAGTAGCAGTGTTACCATGTTTTAAACCAAGAATTTTGCTGGGTTTTCTGAGTGCAGACCTCTTCCAGCACCACTGCAAGGATATTCCTGTGGGTAAGCACACACCACTTATCACAGAGTTGGAAATACACTCCCTTGCTGAATGTTTTCTGAACAGAACAAATCATTAAAACACACAGCCCAGGCGAAGGTAAGTAACTTGAAGCGTGCACAGAAGCATCTGCCTTTCAAGGCTGCTGCTTTCAGACTGCACCAAAATCCATGTCTCCTTTCCACTGGGTATGGACCATGGGCAACAGCAGCCCTGTTTGGACATGCAGCTGCATTCGTTTGCTGTCTCACATTTCAAGAGCAGTACTGAAAACCAAGCCTACTTTCTTATACGTAGCCCATGCTGTTAGGCTCAGGCACAAAAGACATCAAGGCATCTGAGAGTGATTTTCTCAGCACAGCATCAGTAGGCAGTGACAGATTTGCTCTGTTACTGGGTAAAGATGGTTGGGCTGGCTTTGAGCTACCTGTTGCAGTCCAGCCTGGATTGCCAGGAGCTCACCATGGTCGATCCTTCTCTGGAGATGTTTAAAACCCACCTGGATGTGTTCCTGTGTGACTTGGTCTGGGTGATCCTGCTGTGGCAGGGGGATTGGACTGGATGGTCCTTCCAGTCCCTGATGATTCTATGATTCTATGATATGTCCTGTGGGCACATCACCCTTTCCTTTAAAATGCAACTGTTGTCCTCCACTCAGTACCATTCACTGTTCTGCCTGTGGTCTGGATGTTCAGTTAGGGACATCTTCAAGTCTGGACACAGAGAAACTTCTTTAAATCCATCGTGTGATCTATAGGAGATAAAACATCAACACTGTTGATAACAGAATTTGAGACTTTTATTGAAAAGCAAGAGACGAATAAAACAGGAAATACAGAACAAAAATTGCACCCAGGCAGATGGATGCATAGAGATATATGTTGGCTCATGTAAACTTGTATTTTTTAAAGCAATTCATACTGCACTGGTAGAGTTTTCACAGGAGCTTTTCTGTGGCCTTATAAAAATTCGTAAGTTCCAGGAAATTAATCTTTGTAAGAATGGACATCTTTTTACAAATGCAGACTGTAAGTAATGAATCACAGAATGTGCTGGGCTGGAAGGGCCCTCCAAAGGTCATCTAGTCCAAGTCCCCTGCAGTAAGCAGGGACATCTTTAACTAGGTCAGGTTGTTCAGACACCCATCAAGCCCGACCTTGAATCCCTCCAGGGATTCAACACAGACCACTTTTCACCTGTCTCCATTTGGCCACTAGCCAAATCTAATCCATCTAGCCACTGACACCAACATTCTGGATACAACCATCTGACCAACTCCTTATCCACCAAACAGTCCACCCATCAAATCCATATTTCTCCAATTTAGAGAGAAGGATCTTGTGGGGGACCATGTCAAAGGCCCTGCAGAAGTCCACAGAGATGACATCCATTACTCTAACTTGGTCCACTGATGCAGTCACTCCATTGTACAATGCCACTAGGTTGGTCAGGCAGGACTTACCCTTGGTGAAGCTGTGTTGGTTGTCTTGAATCATCTCCCTGTCCTCCATGTGTGTTAGCAGAGCCTGCAGATCTGTTCTATGATCTTCCCAGAGGTAAAGTTGACTGGTTGGTAGTTCCCAAGTTCTACCATTTTTAAAGATGGTTGTAACGTGTCCCTTCTTCCAGTCATCAAGGACTGCCATGACTTTTCAAACATCATGGAGAGCTGCTTGCTTGGTGATGAGATCAGACAATTACCTCAGGATTCTGGGATGCATCTCATTGGTCCCACAGACTTACATATGTTCCACTTCCTCAGGTGGTCATGAACCTGATTTTCATTTACAGTGGGAGGGACTTTGTCCGCCTGGTCCCCATTCTGTGGTCCTTCAGACTGGGAGCTGTGAGGAGATAGGTTGCCAGTGAAGTCTGAGGCAAAAAAGGTATTGAGAACCTCTTGCATGCTCCTCATCTACTGTTACTAGCCTGCTGTGCACGCTCATCAGAGACACACACGCGCGCGCGCACACACACACACGCTTTCTTTAACCTACCTTTTCTGGGTCACATACCTGTAGAAGCCCTTCTTATTATTCTTGTCAGCCCTGGTCAGATGTAGCTGCAGCTCTGCCTTGGCCTTCCTGACCTTGTCCCTACACATGCGAGCAGCATCCTTATACTTTTCCCAGGACACCCGTCCCTGCTTCCACTGCCAGTGCCGTTCCTTCCTGCCCTGTATAGAGAACAGTATTTGCCATAGTTTGGTGCTTTATAAATTCAGAGCACTGGCTGTCTCAAATCTTTAACACCATTCTACTTCTAAGATGAAAGTGTTAACGTTCTCATTTAGTAAATGCAGAAGTTGAAATAGAAGAACAGATGCGGTTACTCGGGACCGCAAAGACTAGAGCTACAGTGCAGTCAAACACATGGCTCCTGCAGGGGCTGCTCGTGGGAGCTGTGCCACAGGTGCTACAGACTCTACCCAGGACCTTGGGTAAATGTGGCTACCTTAGCTAAGTAGTTTAAGTATCATTCTTGATCTGCAGTCACGTCTTTGGATGGGCACGGCCGCAGCGAATTAGTGGGAAACTCACCATTAAAAACCAAGCTTTCCCTCTTCTAGCCGCAGCGCTATTTCTCCACTACACGTATTGGTTTTGGTTTTCCCAGATAAAACATGCAAAAGACAAGACCTGCCCACACAGACACATCAAAGCCAACCTGTGAACACGTGCAAGACTGTGCTACAGGCTTTTCGCTTTGAAACCAAAGAACCTCAAGAAGAGAAGGTTTAATTTAGTAAACATTGTCCAGTTATCGATGCAAGTTGCGTCAGAGAGAGCTTACGGGGGGGAAAAAGGCATTTAGCCTTCCAGTCATTGATCCTATAGTTGGATTCACGTTTGGTTACTGCCCTCTCTTTTTTCCTTTGAATATACTTGCCCCAATGTCAGATGGTTTAGCGCCATCTGATTCTGTCACTTGGATTCTGTTTTCAAGTCTGGATCTGAGTCTGAATCTTCATTCCATGCATAAAATGCACAAACAAGCTCATCAAAAGGGAGTTTTCCTGTGAGTGTGCTCACCAGAAGAAGATTCATGACTATCCCTCAAAGGTTCAGTCTCCTGATGCCTGTGAGCAGAAAAGGGTAATCCCGGACCCGCCGAAGTTGGCTGCAACAACTCCGCTGAGTCAATTTGCTCAAGAGCTGTTCATTTCTGCATGGGGTCGTTCTTAAGAGCATCCATTACTTGAAAACACATTCAGGATCAATATTTTTGTAAGTAGACAGAATTTACTGTATCTGTGTTATTAAGAACCAGATAAGAATTGGAACTTACAGGCAAGCAATTTTAGAACTGACAAATGGTGCTAATTTTGAACAGTCAGGACAACGAAGCAAACTCCTACATGAAGCGACGGTTTCTTCAGCTCCGAAAACTTCCCGGATGAAGGCTGAAAACAGCTCTGTAAGACACAGCTGCTGAAGTTAAGGCGGTCCAGGGAGCTCTCCCTGTACTGGCAATGAGGAATAATGAGAACAGCTTCAAATTAAAAGAAACTGAGCAAGTTAGAGTGTTCTTGTTTTACTTGGCTGCATAAACATTTCTGCGTGGGAAAAAGGGCTGAACTCACTAATGCTTGCTGAGGAGGATGACTTTTAAATCGCTCCTGGTGAGTAGCTGGTAGCTGGTAGCTTCCAAGCATTTCGCCATCTAGACATACTTTTTTTATCTGAGCANTTGATTAGCCTTAGGGAATAACAACTCTCTAAACCATGAACCCTGTAAAACTTTTTGCTTTGATAACTCAGACTCCTTTGTTGCTTTAGCAAAGCCCCACTGCCCATTGCAGAGCAAAGTGGAATGCAGCAAGAGGGGCTGAGTCCTCTGCCCTGGCTGTCAGCACTGCACAGGATCCCTGCCACCAGCTCTTCAGTGAAACCGCTGCTGCTGCTGTACTGGGGGAAAAATCCAAGCATATCCTCTGCTACTTCTTCCTTATTTAAAATGTGAGAACTCATTGCAAAGAAAACAACGGCCCGTTTCCATGGGTCAGTTCCACAGGCTGTGGTGAGATTGCACATTACTCAACATTTCCATACACATGGAGGATGCAAAACATCAGATCCTACCCCAGACCAATGTGGAGTCGCTGCACCTACAGAGAGGGGAGCAGCAACAATACTAATGCACTTCACTGTCTCTGAGTTTCTCCTTAGGAAATCCTGAGCCTTGAGCTTGTAAGATAGGAGAAGCACAACAAGGAACCTGCAATTTCCCTCCTTTGCATGAACAAATTTCAACCAAAATGATCTCTTCCTCCATGTTTCCAGACAGGTCAGTCAACAGAATTGGGAAAAAAATTGCATCATTTAATGTCTTCCCCTAAATTCTATTTTGGCAGCAATTGCCTACCTGCAGACGCAGTCGGGACATGTCAAGCCTCTCCAGCCCTCAGAACAAGAAACATTCTTCAGAACTTGTGTTTTTATCACAANATTTACTGTATCTGTGTTATTAAGAACCAGATAAGAATTGGAACTTACAGGCAAGCAATTTTAGAACTGACAAATGGTGCTAATTTTGAACAGTCAGGACAACGAAGCAAACTCCTACATGAAGCGACGGTTTCTTCAGCTCCGAAAACTTCCCGGATGAAGGCTGAAAACAGCTCTGTAAGACACAGCTGCTGAAGTTAAGGCGGTCCAGGGAGCTCTCCCTGTACTGGCAATGAGGAATAATGAGAACAGCTTCAAATTAAAAGAAACTGAGCAAGTTAGAGTGTTCTTGTTTTACTTGGCTGCATAAACATTTCTGCGTGGGAAAAAGGGCTGAACTCACTAATGCTTGCTGAGGAGGATGACTTTTAAATCGCTCCTGGTGAGTAGCTGGTAGCTGGTAGCTTCCAAGCATTTCGCCATCTAGACATACTTTTTTTATCTGAGCAGGTTGCTGTCATTGACTTCACTAGGCAAACATTTTAACCCAATTTTTCCAGGGAATAATGTCCCTAACAGCCTTTCCTGAAGTGTTTCACGGATGTGAACCATCTCACAGGTACAAAGTTTGTTACTCACAAGCATGAGCTCATGTGTGATTGGCTTTGGAAGAGACATGACTAAGTTCAGCATCAAAACCCAAGCAGGTAAGAGAGGGACAAGCAAGCAAGGCTGCTTTGCTTTAGGGCAAGCTGGGGAGTACTCCAGTTGTTTCTGCCCACCTAACACCTTAAAGGAGCACGCTTCCGTTTAAACTGCAAGGGTTTCAGTGACAGATGCACAGTGCCCACATTTGTTTACAGAGCATGTCAGGATTACAGCTCTTAAAATAATACCACTGGAAAATGTTTTACTGATGCTTTTCCCACCCCNCTAATGCACTTCACTGTCTCTGAGTTTCTCCTTAGGAAATCCTGAGCCTTGAGCTTGTAAGATAGGAGAAGCACAACAAGGAACCTGCAATTTCCCTCCTTTGCATGAACAAATTTCAACCAAAATGATCTCTTCCTCCATGTTTCCAGACAGGTCAGTCAACAGAATTGGGAAAAAAATTGCATCATTTAATGTCTTCCCCTAAATTCTATTTTGGCAGCAATTGCCTACCTGCAGACGCAGTCGGGACTTGTCAAGCCTCTCCAGCCCTCAGAACAAGAAACATTCTTCAGAACTTGTGTTTTTATCACAAGTGACTCACAGAACAGCACAGAATCACAGAACATCAGGGATTGGAAGGGACCTCGAAAGATCATCCAGTCCAATCCCCGGGCCACAGCAGGGTGCTGTGATTCAGCCTCTCCTCCTCCCCCTTTTCACACGTGTTTGCTCTGTGCCCGCAGACAAACATCCAACTTCTCTCAACAGAACCACCAATACTGTGTTTTCGAATAGTCAGGCTTAAACCCTGCCTTTTGGGACAACTAAAACCAATAATTGATTGGACGTCATATAAAAACTTGCAGCTCACTAGGAACTTTTTGGTTTGTGTTCCCAAGATAAGCCTCTCAGTCTGAAAATTAAACTTCAGGGACAGTTGTCTGATTCCAGCTACTGGAGCACCAGAAAGAAGACGATGTCTTGAAAAGTAAAACAATCATGGCTAACTCACAGCATTTTCTGATTCGAAGCAGCTTTGCGCATCCTGTTCCACAGGAATGGCAAGTGCCGGCTTCCTGAGGAAGGAAAGTGCAGGCGTGGAGCAAAATTGCTCTGGGTGTGCTCTGACACACAAGGACCTCTGGCCAAAGGGGCAGCACTCTGTAATGGCCTTTGGCCACCAAAAACATGGCTTATGTGGTCTAGACTGAACTGGTTACAGCTGTGGGAGCTGAAAAGTTACCTGAGTGTAAGGGGTTTGCAGAGCACACGTGCGTGTGAATGCTTCACCCCTTCCGAGTGGTCTGTGTGGGAGTTCAGCACAAAGGGCAGAATCCCCACACACAGGGTGTCTGCGCTGCCTCTGCACAAGATTCCTGTGTTATCGCTAGGAGAGGAGATTCCTGGTGCAAGCAGCTGGAGCTGCCGTAAACAGAGGAGTAAGCATTGCGAAGATAAGGACAGTTCTCTCTTGAACTGTCACCCCCAGTGTGAAGAAGTTCCTTCTGATATTCATATGGAACCTCCTATGTTTCAGCTTGCACCCATTGCCCCTCATCCTATCACCAGATGACATCAAGAAGAGCCTGGCTCCATCCTCCCGATACCTACCCTTCACATATTTATAGACATTAATAAGATCATCTCTGAGTCTCCTTTTCTCCAATCTAAAGAGACCCAGCTCCCTCAGGCTCTCCTCAAAAAGAAGTTCCACTCCCTTCATCATGGTTTTTCTCCAGCACTGGGCTCTCTCCAGCAGTTCTGTGTTTTTCTTGAACTGAGGTGCCCACAACTGGACGCAATACTCCAGATGCAGTCTCACCAGGGCAGAGTAGAGGGAGAGGAGAACCTCTCTTGATCCACTAAACACCCCCATTCTGATCCACTCCAGGATGCTGTTGGCCCTCCTGGCCCCAAGGGTACAGTGAGGGCTCATGGTCATCCTGCTGTCCACCAGGACCCCTACGTCCCTTTCTCCTACTCCTACACTGCTCTCCAACAGGTCAGTCCCCAACCTATACTGGTACCTGGGGTTGTTCTTGCCCAGATGCAAGACTCTACACTTATTATAATTCATTAAATTTCTCTCTGCCCAGCTCTCCAGCATATCCAGGTCTCGCTGAATGGCAGCACAGTCTGCAGGGGTGTCAGTGACACCACCCAGCTTTGTGTCATCAGCAAACTTGCTGACAGTGCACCCTAATCCCTCATCCAAGTCATCAATGAATAGATTGAACAGGACTGGTCCCAGCACTGACACTCTGGGGCACTCCACTAGATACAGACCTCCAACGAGACTCTGTTTCACTGACCACCACTCTCTGGCTTCTATCCTGCAGCCAGTTCACGATCCACCTCACTACCCAATCATCTAGGCCACACTGTCTCAGCCTGGCTGTGAGGATGCTGTGGGAGGCTGTGTCAAATGCTTTACTGAGGTCAAGATAGACCACATCACAAACCAATGTTGAAGGTCCCAGTGTCCAAGCAAAGATCTTTACCTAACTGTCTGCAAAACTCATATTAAAATTCACACCTTAGCATGCTCCTGAGCCTAAAGCACTAGATCATGCTAGACAGATATGACTATATCACTGAACCCTCCAGCCAAATGGTGCTAAGCGCTACCGAAGAGACAAAGAGAGTAGCAATACTTCCCTGGGGCAGCAGACTGAAGACCCAGCAGGGTTGGCTGATGGGCTGTACAACTCTTCCTGGACCCAAGATGGAGACACCCTCTTGGTAAGAACCACGACTTGACCGTACAGTGAGAATACCCAGGATAGCTTTCTTTTTGACGGTGTTGCTGTTACACACCAGCACTACGGCAGAGCGCGTTTACCGATGGCAGCCCCAAACTTATCGGTCACGTCAATCGTACTTTTATTATTTTTCAATTTTACAAAATTGTTTCAGTGAAAGTTCCCCCGGGCTCTGGCAGCAAATGCCAAACTTGAACTCTCTCTTTCGAGACTGTTTTAGTAGAAGTTCTCAGTCTTTGGCAGATAAAAGGTAAAATTCCCCCTTTAGCCCAAGAGTTTGCCATATGGCACTCTGCTTGGGGAGTCGGTCATTATGGGTTTTATAAGCTTCCATTTCCTGTGACTCAGAGCTCACAAGACACACAAGGAAAAAGGCACATTTCTTTACAGTGATGCTTGTCAAGCATTGCCCTGAGCAGTAACTAGAGCACAGCGTCGACAGCATTGCAGTTCAGTGTCTACTGTGGCGCGTGCTACCCAAGCTCACCCTCAGCAGAGAGCACAACAGCTTGTCTAGAACACGCTGCACCAAAAGGATTTCCTCGTGGGCTATAAGCTTTGCTGGCCAGAACAAGTTTGCTGATTACTGTAGATGCTGTTCTTGAAGCAGCTGTTATCACTGTCATCTATAAAAAGGTTAGAACAACCAGGAAGGTGTCAGGGAGTCACTGTGAGCACCATCAGGATCCTCTCTGGGTGGGGAGGGAAGGAGGATCTGTTTGCCCACCTTCCGTGGGCTGTTGCTACAGCTTCTGCTGCTGCCAGGAAGACAAAGAAGGTTGCAGCGTGATGGCACATTCATTCAACGCTGTAGATGCTGTCGCGCCCGGTTTTCCTTCACAATCGTCTCTTGCATTTCATCTCAAGGCAAATTGTTAATATTAGAAACCACACAATTGCTACTGGTTTCCAAGAAGTCCAAGAATAGCTTTTTTTTTTTCTGTAACAGGATGCAGATATTCCCTTACCTTCCAATTTTATTCTTCTATTTTCTTCATGGAATTTTTCTCATCATTTTTCTGCCTTCAGCCTCGCTGCCTGCAGGACTTCGCTAGAAATGAGATCTACATCTCATCCCAGCGTCATAAACGAAATGAAAATAAATACTGCTTATCACTTGCTCTCAGCCTATTTTCTTCCTCATTCTGTTCCTCCTCAGTATAATAGAGCCTCACAGCCATTTCTGCCTTTCTGGAAGTCATGGACTGAATTTCCATTTTAAAATGGCTGTGAATTTCAAATTAATGCTGTTGCACACTCATCCGCAAGTGTTTGTCTGCAATGAATAAATAGCAGAAGAAATCAATCCTTCTCGCTCCTCTGTCCGGGTTGTATTCAGTAGAGTACAGGGTGGGGAAATCACATGATAGCTAATTTAGCATTTTCAGAGGCATCAGGTCCAGGGGGACGGGGCGTAGCACAAAACCAAGGTGCTGAAAGCTGCAGAGATCTAAAGCTGTGCTTGATGGGACGCACCGATGTTTTAGTTCAGAGTTGGGGTTTCTAGTTTTTTATTTGATACCGGGATTGTGTTGATAGCAGTTTCACGAATGACAGAGAAGGGATTCTTTTTCTGCTTGCTCAAGACAGAACAGGCAGGTCACTCTTTTGCTTGACCTCTGCCTATACGGAGAGTACCTGAACGTATTGAAACTTTGTGGTGTTCTACAGTGGGGGAATGAAGTGCATCGATTGCTTGTGATTATTAGTTAGAGTGGGATAAGCCTTCTCCTTATTATGCAGATTAGTGAAGCTCTCAGTTCCAACATATTGTACAGATGCAGGGGAGCAGCTGCTCTTACAGATGGCAAGTACACAGCTCCATTAGTATGTATCTATTGTCTGCTCCTGGCTTGCTCAGAGGATGGAGACGATGGGTGAAGAGGAACAGTTACACGCTGCAATGTGAAGGAGAAGACACACTCTTAAAAACCCATACCCAAGAGACTACACAGCAGGGCAGACAGCAATCAAATTAAAAACCTACCCTAAATAAGGACTTTCATAAGTTGCAATTAAGCTTCTATAGCTTTAAAATAAAATATAGCCATTAAAACCACGGAAGAGAATTCAAATTTCACAATTAAGAAGTATTAAATAAAAAGAATCCTGGGAGGCTCATTGGAAATCTGATCGCGTTTTGGGCCCATCCAAAGTTTTCTTTAATGGAACATTCTCCTTCAAAAAAACACCTCCCCAACCCTAAGAAGAAATCCTGCCTTGTTTTGCGGAAAAGACACAAAAGCAGAGCGATTCCTCATGTATTAAACTTTTTACCCAAAACATACCATTTCGTATTTCTTTTGGCACTAATGAGAGTTGAAGTTGATATAGACAGCCCTGACTGCGCATCTGTGCCAATGATTCTTTGCAAAAGTGCTAAACAGAACATTAGTCAACCGTGTGGTAACTCTTGACGCGGTGGCCGATCCCTGAAGAAAGATAGAGCTACAGGCTGAGCTGAAAATGTAGTAAAGAGCGATTACTTATAGCAGAGTCTGTGGCTGGATGCACAAAGTATGGCTGTACCAGCAGGTTCTGTGATGCACTTAACATGCAGTTCATTTTTACTTGTGTTTAGTACAGAGATTACTCACAGTGGAAAAGGGAGGGGAGATACAAATGAAGAAGGTGGTACATTCCAAATTATGGTCTCACTCTATCTGAAAGTCTGGGAAGCCAAAGGTGCCTAATCGAGTGCAAGGGAAAGAATATGTAAACATATAAACAGACCAGCAGCTCCCTGGAATATTTGGGAGATACCTGTCGTTATCAACAAGCTGTCACTCAAGGCAGCCCATGGGCAAGTCATGCGATGGAGATTAAGTCAGTTCTATCTCTTCCCATTACACACAAGGCCTGGAAAGCAGCTGCACAGAGCCTGGGTGATGAGGTGCCCTTGTGGTCCTTCAACACTGTCTGAGGTCCTGTGCGCGCAGGAGGGAACGACTCGGCTTATTTTGGGCACAGAATTTTATAGGTAACGTGCTGAAGGTAGGACCAAAGCGAAGGGCCATTCTTTTTCAGGGCAGCGGGGAGGGGCATTTCCTAAGGGTGGTGCAATTGCAGTCATGCATGTTGTTTCAGTTTGGCTTGGAGACCTGCAGTCTTCACCCAACTGCCGAGTGAAGCTGCTGTATTTGTTTGCATCGTTCTTCCGAACGCCATCCAGAAATAAGTGTTGTCAAAAACACTCAGCGAGCAGTCTGCTTCCAAAATCAGCTGAATTTTCACAAGATTGTAAGAACACAAAGAGATGAAAATGGCAGGGGAAGAAGACTGTTCTGGAGTGGTCAAGAGGAGAAAGTTTTTCTCTTAGAAAACCAGAAAGTAGTGTCATTTGATTTTCTTAGCGCTTTGCTTTGTGCGGATGTAAGTGGTGCCAGGCGATCCAAATATGCATCCCCTCTTCTAAATTTGTTCCCATCAAACTGTACATTCAGAGAGAGGTTGCTCTGCTTCCCCTGAAACCCTCCTTCCTAACCACCTATAGATTTACTTAAGGAGGTTACAGCTTCTGGCTGCTAAGATGAAAAATTTCAGACAGTTGAAAACCAGCCCGTTCCTTCTGATGGCAATGATTCTAATTTCTGCCTGGCAGAAGGGACTAGCTATGCCAGGACACAAGGGTGGCTTTCCTGCCCTGTCTGTTGGCAGGCAGTCCAAAGATAAGAGCTGAAAGCATGTCCCGGCACTCGTGCTGTGTGCCGTGAGTCTGAAGCAAAGTGAAAGCGGTTTCGAGCCTCTGGGCAAGGCAGATCTGCCCAGGACTCTTCAGACAACAAGCACCGTGAGCATCACCATGCCAGGCAGCATCTCAGACAGCCCCTATGGGGAACCCCAGTGCCTGGAGATCTATAGATTAGCAGTACATTGAAATTAATCTTGTATCTGGTCTCACAGATTAAACGGATCCACATGAAAGGTTTTGCTTTGGATGAGTCTTACAGGATTTGGGCTTAGATGAGAGCAGGATTTAGCTGTTCTCCCCAGTGCATCTGCGTCTGCAGCACGCGGCTTGCCCTGCAGGTGACTGCTACCCCATCGCTCTCCCTCTTCCTAAAGGCTAGTGTTCCTATGTTAATCCAGTCAAAATTTAACCTCATAAATTTCGTGAATAATAACCTTGTTCCTTTTTTTTCATGGATGGTAAAGATAGGTAAAGGTGACACAATTGCCATACAAAAGCTAACACATTGCTTGAGGAGAAAAAAACACAGCAGGCGACTCGGCCCCAAATATTTCCTAGGTCATTCTTCTTCTTTTCCACTGGTTTTTGGGGTCTTTTTAATCTCTGCTGGACTGCTTCCTTGTGTTAACAGATCCTGCAGTCTGCTCTTCCTTCACAACAAGTGATCACGAATTCCAGTACAAAGTTCTGACAGCACTGTGTAACAGAAAGTCTCTTTCTGAGACTTTTCTGCTGGGTAGTTTGTCACGGTTGCGGTGGATGTGCGACGCAGAGGCAAGACCAATGTGCAAGCAGTCAAAGAAGACACTTCGTTCATGCAGCTAGCTCCTTTTTAGACCCCTAGTGCACACAGTCCTAGTCCTTGGTTTACTGGGACAGCACATATATCAACAAGAGGCCATTGGCATTTCAGCTTCATATGCCCCTTGCTCATCTCTGTGCCAAGCTTCTCCCAGCACGGCCAGTTGTTTACATCCTTCAGATATCTCTGACTCCTTGTTCTCACAACTACACTTTCACCCTAACCCTAATCCGTCCAAGGTTGAACTCTTCTGCTAAAGTCAAAGGGGCTACCGACTCGCCGTAGCCCCCCCGGTCAGTACTTCATCTGGAGCAAAATGCACAGATTAGCTAAAACACATGAATTTCAAAATTAAGTCCCCAGATACCTTCAATACAGAAAGAAAAGAGAAAAAGAGAGAAAGGCAGAGATCTACCTTTGTTCTGGATTTTGAGGGGTTTGATTCAACTAACCTCCAGTCCTAACGGCCAGGATGATGCTCACATTTTACCTTCTGACAGTGTAGCTGGGCTGAGGTTTCCATTTCGATGTCGCCATCTCACTATATCGGAGCCTGCATCCACACGGTGCCGCGCTCACGTCTTCTTTCTAGTACTCACGGGCAGGACAGTACCACGTGCAAATGGTGCAGACACAGAAAGAGAGCTGTGTTTTCATCAGCACAGCGCTGCAAGAGTAGCAGAGTCTCTTCCCTGAGAAGTTAGCCCTCCTAAACCTACTACAAACAAGGCAAAGCCCAGGCACAATGGGTTGTTACGAGTTCAGGAAGCCTTTATTTTTCCTGAATTCTGCTGTCCCACTAATCTAGAACCTGTGTTTTGAGGCACAGAAGATGACACTACACATCTCTGCAGGGACACTTTGTTAACAACTGCCTGACAAAAATAATTTGTGCAGAAAATGGTCACTGTATCATTGGCTTATCAGGGAGATGAGGCAACAAGACCCCATCGAAGAGGCTGGGCAAGACAGGGGAGACAAGAGACATCTTTTGCGAGGATTTCCGCTCAGTGCTCTGAAATGACAGGTTGTGATAAAGTGTTTTCCATTGATTTGAAATAAAAGGTGACTAAAATGGAAGTGGAAATCTTAAAAAGTCACAGCCCTCAAAAATGAAACCCATAAATAAAACAACACATACCTTAATAACAGTGTGGACATGCATAGTTACTCTCACTTGTTCTGGGGATGCGACATTAGAGATCTTGCTCTAGAGACCGCAGAAAACACATGGAAAACTACTTTGGATATAAATGAAGAGCTTTTCTGGTGTTGCTCAAAGAAATCCAGATAAACTCATTTTGCATTCCTATTTCATAGAATCATAGAATCAAGAATCATCACGGCTGGAAAGGACCTCCATCGAGTTGGTCAAGTCCAACCTTTCTCCTAGTGTCTAACCGCTAGACCATATCCCCAAGCGCCGCGTCCACTCGTTCCTTAAACACCTCCAGGGATGGTGACATCACCACCTCCCTGGAGAATCCATTCCAGTACCTATCCACCCTCTCAGTAAAGAATTTCCTTCTAACATCCAGTGTAAACCTCCCCTGACGCAACTTGAGGCCATTTCCCCTCGTCCTATCATCACTAATTGGAGAGAAGAGACCAACACCAGCCTTGCTACAACCTCCTTTTAGGTAGTTGTAGAGGGCAATAAGGTCCTCTCCCAGTCTTCTCCAGACTAAACAACCCCAGCTCCCTCAGCCTCTCCTCATAGGGCATGCCCTCCAGCCCCTTCACCAATTTGGTTGCCCTTCTGTGGACTTGTCCCAGCACCTCAATGTCCTTCCTGTACTGTGGTGACCAAAACTGGACACAGTACTCGAGGTGCGGTCTCACGCGTGCCAAGTATAGGGGCACAATCACCTTCCTGCTCCTACTGGTCACGCCGTTTCTGATACAGGCCAGGATGCCATTGGCCTTCTTGGCCACCTGAGCACACTGCTGGCCCATGTTCAGCTGGCTTTTGATCAACACCCCCAGGTCCTTCTCCACCAGGCAGCTCTCCAGCCACTCTTCTCCAAGCCTGTAACGTTGCTGGGGGTTGTTGTGGCCACAGTGCATGACCCGGCGCTTGGCCTTGTTAAACCTCAGACAACTGAGCTCAGCCCATCGCTCCAGCCTGTCCAGATCCCACTGCAGAGCCTCCCTGCCCTCCAGCAGATCAACACTCGTGCTCAATTTTGTAAATCTAGCATGCACACAGCCATCTTCCTGGGACTTAGAACTTCCCGAAGAGATCTTCGTGCTCGAAAGCCATGCATGAAGTACAACTGGGTTGGGAGGAGTTCAAACTTTCTGAATTACATCTGTTTGCTTTTTGTAAAAGCAATCTCATAATAAAATGCAATAACAAAAACAATGTGCATTATATGTATGCATTTAATGCATATACCTAATGCATAATAAAAACAATAAGCCCCCCTTTTCCCAACCTGTGTTTGTGACAGACTCATCAAACAGGTTTAAAATCAAAGAACATTCAAAACAACTCTTTACCTGGAGAACAAAAATGGTCATTATTTCCAAAGTCACGTGCGGCTTCTACACCACGTTGAGGTCAGGTGGGCTTTACAGTCATTTGTCTTCCACGATCCAAAAGCATAAACTGTTCAGGAGAAAGACCACAGTGTAGTGTATTTTTTTCCTCTTTTGCACAGTAAAGATAGAGTTAATATAGAAAAGGCTGAGGAAGGAAAATCATCCTCATCTCCCCATTGGCTACCTTCAGGTACGAGCTGCTCCTTCATTCTAGCTAGCCTGTCGCTCTGTTCTACTCGGTCAATCAGAGCAAAACTTCTGATTTAGGCTTAAATAATTTCAGACAGCACTGACAGAGATTCACTGACACATATGTCAAATAATGTGGGGTTCATAGGAAGATGGAAAACTGTCCTCAACAATACACCCACCAGTGCTGGAACAATCAGTAGAGCTGACTATAAGTACCCTTCTCATACTTCAGAGCTTTTCCAAATAGCAGAATTTCTCCTGTTTCACACCAGAGAAAACGCAAAATCCCTTTTCAAAGGAGACAATAATTTCCTGTGCTTTTCAAAAACCTACTAGGGGATTCACCTGAGGTGGGGTAGAAGACTTTAAATCTTTAAAAAAACCCCTAAACTACTGTCTATTCTAGTTGTCTTGCTACCTAAAAGTCACTTCTTGGGGCTGTGATGAAGAAAATATGTCCTTCTAGAGACTCTCCGAAGAGGTTTAGTCAGAACTGATCTGGAAGATCAAGATCTCAAAACAGAGGTGTGACCTTCCAGCTCAAGCTTCTGGTGCTTCAGCTTTTAGCAGACCTGAGCATCAAGAGGTCTGTCTGTGCCAGCTTAATTCTACTGATGAAACCAGGGGATCTGGAAACCAAAAAAGTACACCTAACACGTCAACCAAGTCCTTCTGCCAACATGAAAACATCCCACAGCTCTTCAAACCCTTCAGCACTGGGACATGCACTGGGCATGACTTGTGTTGCAATTTTTCCACGCCGTAAAAACCTTCTATTTCCATATTTTTCTGCCTCACAGGGCTAGTAACATAATTTATGCAGAACAAGTGAGGAAACAGAAAGGTCAGTCGGCGTAGATAAACTATGGGAGCATGTTGCTGGTTTGTTTTGTTTTCTTTCTCCACACTACTGTTCAGAGCTGAAGTTAGGTGCCCTAAAAATTTCAGTATTCCTGTATTTTAAACAAGTTATTTTCAAGACAAATCCTGTCTAAATAAACAGAAGTTTAGAGTTTAAGAAGTATTTTACTATGTGTCATCAGATGCCTTCAAATATTTCATGTAAAGAAAATAAGATTTAAAAGTCAGCTGGGCATAATGGAAGATATTTTTCTTAAAATGGATTTTTTTCTTAAAATAAGAAGTTTTTCTTAAAATAAGAAGAAATTTTTCTTAAAATAAGAAATTTTTCTTAAAATAAGAAATATTTTAAAAATCTTATTAAGCTAGACAGACCCAGCCCAAAACAGCTAAATTTGGGTAAATTCTGCTAGTTTTGTATTTAAACAGCAATATTTGCAATAAGATGACAGCCACAGCTGAAAGAAGTCACAAATATATGAAGCTGGTAAATGCTCTGTAGTAGATGGGGTTTGCCTCTTTCTTGACCTATTCTTTACAGAACCTAACAGAAAGACTTCTGCTTGGGAGGCAAGCTCTTCTAAAGCCCCAAAGTTACCATATTTCAGGGTTCCTCCATGCTGCTTCCATATCTCATGGTACATTTTGGTCACAGATTGTAGAGGTGCAAAGTGCGAGTGAAGCTGGAACGGATGGATAATCAGGAAAATAGCCTCTTTCTGAGGTAAAAAGCAGCCACTGCTACCTGTGACACTTAGCTGATAGATTGGCTAGTGGTTTCCACCCTTCCCACGCTTCAGCGTGAAGCAGCGAGCGAAGGCTATTCTGAGTGGGGAGATGATTCTTCAAAGTCACAGCTTTTGTTCTGTTTACTATGAGCATAAACCAGTCTATGTACATTCATTTCAGTAGAAAACCACTCCTATTGTAGGCCATAAGTATGTTCACTCAGCATTGCTTAATTTGTCTACTGCTGATGTATTTAGAGGGACAGTACTGGAGCTTAGATTTTGCTGCACTCAGGAGATGGCAAAGTGAACAAAACCTGCATCAGCCACTGCTGCTTCCTGCTGCTTCTTCTAGTAATGAAGCAGAAACATCTCTTTCCACCTTGTTTGTGGAAAGCTCTTAGGCTGTTCAGGACAGTGTGACATAGAATCATAAGGGGGATTGGGAGGGACCTCGAAAGATCATCTAGTGCCATCCCCCTGCCACCCACCAGATCTCATCTGGGGCTCCTACGTGTTGTCCTGTTGCAAACAGCTCAATACTGAAAATCAGCCACAACAAGCAGTAGGAATTTATGTTCGTGCCTGCTATGGTTCCCTTTCAGCTCAGGGGAGCCCTCAGTGACTTGCAGCTGCCAAAGTATTAGTCTGCTGAGCAGAAACCAAGCTGCCTCCACATGGCACCACCAGCCACATTGTAAGACCAGAAAGGTCTGTGGCACCTTAGAAAGGGACCTCCTAGAGAGGAACTGAGGAGCTGAAGCCAGTGGAGGGGAAGGATGAACAAGCAGGGGAAGAGATGAAAGGTGGCACCAGACACCACTCACCACCCAAATTTCCCTTCTCTTTCACTCCTGTGATTCTGCTGTTCACCCAGGTATCTCCTGCTCTTATCAGGGCACATCCCATGCAGAGTAATGCACAGATGTTGGCTCAGCTCTGCCATCTGTGATCTGTCTTCTCGCAGATTTTGCAGTTTCCCAGCATTTTCCTCTCTCTCTATAAAGAGGTGCAGCTTCCAGCAAATTTTCCCTTGACAAGCAAAGCACTTCTAAGTATGAATCCTCTTTCCCTCCTCTATCACGCGGCACTGCAGGTTCTCACCAGTGAGACACCTGAATCCTACAAAAGGCAATGTGCCAGAAGCACGTTTTTTTCCCCTCAAATAGTGTTTTTTATATCTGAAACAGCGCATCTCTCATCCTGTCACCAGAAGTGAGCTCTCAGCAACAGAGACACTGCCTTTCCCCTCCCTTCAGAACATAGGTCACACAACAATTTTGGAATACCAAAAGAAGGCTCTGCACAAGCGTTACCTGCTCCCAACAGTTGTGAACAGATATCACATCACCTCAGCAGAAATTCTGTGGTACAGATTCCAAGAGCCAGACCATGTCCAACCAGTCCATCAATGTGATCCTGGAGCTGCATATGCCATGGACTGGACAAATCAGGGACCAGTGACACCAGTGATTTTGCAGCTGGGAAAGGACATGATAGATAGACAGAAAAACAGATATATAGACCCTTAACAAGGTGCTGTTTTTCACTTCTTCCTCTACCTGCAGAACTCTGAGCAAGCAGTCACAGATATTTCCTCTGGGCTTGATGATGAGGCCATGATCATAGAATCATGGCATCATTTAGATTGGAAAAGATCTTTAAGGTCATCAAGCCTACTTGCAGGCTTGTTTTCCCAGTGGTGTCACATCGATATCAGTGGGGACTGCAGCTGTCTTAGAAATCATAGAATCATTAGGGACTGGAAGGGACCTCAAAAGATCATCCAGTCCAATCCCCCTGACACAGCAGGATCACCTAGACCAAGTCACACAGGAACACATCCAGGTGGGTCTTAAACGTCTCCGGAGAAGGAGACTCCACAACCACCCTGGGCAGCCTGTTCCAGTGCTCTGTCACCCTCACCAGGAAGAAGTTCCTTCTCATATTGATGTGGAACCTCCTATGTTCCAGCTTACAACCATTACCCCTTGTCCTATCACCAGATGACACTGAGAAGAGCCTGGCTCCATCCTCCTGACCAGAGTAAAGCTGTATCGGAGTCTGACTTTCACAAACTCCTTATCCAACCATAACATATGCAGACGCCAGGGAGGGAGGGAGAAGCGTGGGCAGAACCGTATCACACAGCACATGTTATCACTGCCTCTACTAAAAACTATTTCTGACCATTTCAGTGAAAAATAAACTTATACCAGGAGGATGATTAAAACTACTTGCAAGATTCTGTACTCTGCACAAGTCATCAGGAGAGTTTGGCTCACTTCGTGTTTTAAGCTTGCAAGAATAAAGTATCCCTCAAAATCTAGAGCCATTACTCTACAATATAAAGTTGAATTAAAATACTTCTTGGAAGTGAAGTTTTTTCACCTTGCTTGTGTGTGCTTTGCCAGCTTTGTACCTGCAATGAAGGTGACATTCACTGGTGTTGTTCAAGACCCGCCTGGATGTGTTCCTGTGTGACCTGGTCTAGGTGATCCTGCTGTGGCGGGGGATTGGACTGGATGATCTTTCGAGGTCCTTCCCAAACCCTAAAGATTCTATGATGCTATGGTTCTCACTGTCCTAAAAACCACCAGAGAGAGCCAGAGGAGCTCCTTTACTTCCTTCTCTCACCCCCATGTATAAGAACATAATAACTTTTAGTCTCATGTATATTCAGCAGGCCAGCAGTAGCAGACACACAAATATTTCAGCGCCCACCATTGTTCACTTGCTAGTTTTCCTACAGGAGATAAAAGGGAGTGAAGTGTTTTTTAATGGGAGCATCAAAAATGGGACTTGGAATAACGTGTGTTCTCTATGTACGATGTTGACGACCTCCCTACACCAGTTACTAACTTTAAGATGCCAAAAGCCACAGCCAGACTAACTCTTGATACGAAGGGCTGACACAAAGCCCTCCTGCGAGATCAGCAACCTCTTTGAGGTTTCAAACGGCCAAAAAGAACCGATGACTCTGTGAGGGTCGCGCAGAAGAGGAGCCTCGTGCGTGAATCACCCGCAGAGCAGATGTTTGCTAGGATCCACCGCGCAGCCTGCACACACGGTCGTGCTAATTTGGCACTGCTTCCCTTCAAGTTACCTCTGAGTCATTAGAGCACGCAGCCAGTAGGTCCTTCTGTCTAACTAATAATTGCCTATTATTGATATTAATTAACATTTTTTGCACCTTCCCTTGGTTTTGACCTAGTATCCGTCGGTAGTCTAATCACAGTGGCCTATTAAAAGTCAAAATACGGAGGCCTGTAGCAGTCACAAGCCATTTATCAAAAAGCAAACAAGGCCAATTAAACAGGCAGCCCGACAGTTGTCTTGATTTGCCACTGACTGTTTCTTGATCACCATTATAAATTGCTAATCGGGCAGAAAGTGCTAAGCAGTGCATCTGCAGGGGGTGGTTATTGCTCATTCCCTGCCTGGTGACAGGTGAGGGAGGCTAGTGATGGTCTTATTGATGTGAACTGCCCATCAGTTGGTAGTTATTGTTAAAGTTCATGATGCTACAGCTGATCCTTTACTGCTGAGAGTCAATCAAGTTAATTAGTGCTAGAAATTCTTCTGTATTATTCCAACACAGAAATAAAGGAGGAACATTCTGTAATTTAGTTCTGGGGGCATTGGGGAGAAAAAAAATCTCCATGTATTACAGAGTGAGGGTATAAAAAAAGAAAGACAAAATCAAATATTGCTCCTTCCATTATTTTATAATAAGGGCTGCAGCTAAAGGTTTTTATAGCCACAGATCAAGAGATCATAATAGAAGCATATTGACAGATTTTTTTTCTGCAATACTCCAAGGAACTGGCAGTAGCAGGAAAATATATCAAAACCTTATCATCAGAGCTGAGATCTTCTGTGAAAAATCAATAAAGAGTTATACATGGTTTGAGTTTAAACAGTTCTCTGTGGCCATTTAAACATAGTGCATCTGTGCAGCTTTTTACCTCTGGAGACCGGGGTAGCCTAGCAACCGCGAGGCTTAAACCGATTAACTACAAATGAAGTACTGTATGCCCATCAAAGCAATTGCTCACGGTTGCCTTTGTTGCAGGGGCTGAGCTAATTGAACATGATACAGTATGAAGATAATTAACACCCATGAGTTTGTTAATTGCCTGTTAGCGTTACAACACAGGCTCTGCATTTCCTTTTAACTTGCTCTTCTGCAGCGTCTTCCTGCCTTAAAAGGGTGCGGGACTCATTCCAGTGACAACGGCGTCTTAGACTTTATTAACCCTTTTCAAAGGAAAAAAAAGGCTAAGCAACACGTAGTAATGAAGAAAATGTATGCTCTTGTCAAACACAGGCTCCCACTTAGTCCAAGCAATTTGCAGGGAGAAGACATTTGGTTCACAGAGACCGTACGAAATATGTTTATTTTCAGGGCTAATTTATTTCAGGCAATTTAGCCATTATAACTGCTTTAAAATATCTTTTGTGGGCTGCTTTTATGACTCAGCTGCTCTGCCTTCTAAACTGAATGATAAATGTCTTTTAGGGTTGGAATATTAATTGGAGGCAGCATCTGGTCAGCAGCTGACCTCCCGTACTTGTCTTTGTTGACTACCCAGTTAAAACTAACAGCTTATTTGCGTTATTTACCAGCTCCTCTTTCTGTCCTGGGAGTGGAGGGCTAAGCTCAATTTGATTTGTGCCAAAAAAGTGGTGCCAAGCAATACAGAACACAATTGATTTTCCACAATCTATTAATCCGAAATAGATTTAATCTGAGCAATTTCCTTTCAAATTAGTTATTGTGCTTGGGAAAGTGTCCCCTTTATTATGCTGTCCCCTGGATTTGTGAAGGATGCAAGCGAAAGCTCATAAAGACAATGTAATGCCTGCCATAAAATTATATAGGACATCTCCTTATGAGGAGGCAATGCTTAAACTGAAGCAAGACAGCAAAAAAGAAAAAATAACAGATACTGGCATTTGGTTGCCATAGGCAAGTCTCCAATATTGCAGGTCTGCTTTTCCAACACTGAATGCAAATGCCTTGATTATGTCACATGTTTTAGGGCAGATTTTCTTAGATTATCTTGCGTTTCTGAGCTGCTTCTGTCACAGTTAATACTTTCTGAGAAGCTGTTCCCATGAGGAACACTCCTAGTGCCCAATTACAAGTTCTATCATCAATCATAAGTATTATTTATTCAGCAAAATGAATTGCTAATTAATAACTGATGAGCATTATGGCCTTGAAGTCTGTAACACTATTAATTACCTTGGCAATTGGGATTCTGCCAGTGTAGACTACCAAGCACACTCTCTCAACAATTAGTAGGGCAGGATTACAAGGGGCATACCTGCTACGATAACAAGGGGGTGATGATCTCTGAGGCTCTTAGAGAGCCATGCAGTGTCTGGGAAGAATAAACAAGATTACAGCCCTCCTGCGCCGGACTGCGTGCTTGCAAATGCTCTGCGACAAAACTATTCCACCCAGCGTGTCAAGTGGAAGATTTGGCATCGCATCCTGAAATGAGCGCTCCTGCGTAGCAGCAATGTGGTAGCAGTATGCTTGGGGTAATCCTGCTGTTCAGTGCTTGGTACCCCACGGCTGTTTGGCTGGTGTGGCATGCCGTGACTAGCACATGGACCTGTGACTTCAGACCTCTAGCAACTGCTACCTACGTGGTCTTGTAGTGGCTACACATTGACACCACTGCAAAGGGTTGCGCAGGGATAAAGACCAAAGTTATCGCTGCGGAACACAGAGGACTCTGATGCAGCGCGTGCGCTACCAAAGCGCAGTTTCAGCTGCAGTACAAAGGTAAAGCCCCACGTGAAGGCGTTTGTACTTGATTCTGTTTTATCTTAAGTGCTTACACAGGCTGGAGGATGTTGGAAACTTGCTAAGACCAGTTTTTCTGGACCACTTTGACAGCAGGATGGTGGCCAGTCCTACTGTCATTTTAAAGTCCTTACCCCAACAACAATAAAACCAACAGCAGTTCTTGCATCATGCAGCACATAGGTGTTAGCTGTCACACCAGGAGAGTCTGGCTGGCTCAGTTGGTAGAGCATGGGACTCTGAATTCCTGGGGTCATGGGTTTGAGTCCCATGTAGGACATCTTGAGACAGTACTGTAGGGTTACCCTGCTCCAGCACGGGGGGTTGGATTTAGATGATCTTTTGAGGTCCCTTCCAACCTGTAACATTCTGTGATTCTGTCATTCTGAGAGTATTTGCTGCAGTTAGCAGACCAAGAGAGGTACCTCTCCCCCTCTGCTCTGCCCTGGTGAGACCACACCTGGAGTATTGTGTCCAATTCTGAGCCCCTCAGTTCCAGAAGGATATGGAGCTGCTGGAGAGGGTCCAGCATAGGGCAACGAAGATGATAAAGGATATCCCTTCAGNGAGATGTTCAAGACCCACCTGGATGTGTTCCTGTGTGACTTGGTCTAGGTGATCCTGCTGTGTCAGGGGGATTGGACTAGATGATCTTTCGAGGCCCCTTCCAATCCCTAATGATTCTATGATTCTATGACAATGAAGCTGGTAAAGTACAATTATTTGGCTAGCGCCACATTCACACAAAATCATAGAATCATAGAATCATTACGGATCGGAAGGGAGCTCAAAAGATCATCTAGTCCAATCCACCTGCAACAGCAGGATCACCTAAACCAAGTCACACAGGAACCTGTCCAGTCGGGTCTTGAACATCTCCAGTGAAGGAGACTCCACAACCCCCCGGGCAGCCTGTTCCAGTGCTCTGTCACCCTCACCGTGAAAAAGTTCCTTCTCAGGTTGATGTGGAACCTCCTATGTTCCAGCTTACAACCATTGCCCCTCGTCCTATCACTACATGACACTGAGAACAGCCCAGTGCCATCCTTTAGAAATATCAGAAGTAGAACATGGAGAAAGAGATTCTTGCTCATCAAAACACCCCTCCTCCAAAATGCAACACATGACACTCTACAGTTAGTAGGACAAGGCAATACTGAGTGTTTACATTTGACTCTGTTTGGATCAATTTTTCTTCTTTTGAGAGGTAAAGGGAAGAGAGTGCCCGGTACTGCAGAGTAAGACCAGCACCTCACCACTACCATTCCAAACTCAACAGCTTGGGAACCAACTGATTTGGAAAGGTTTCACTACAGGAATGTGAAACAAGGCAGGTGAAGAAGGGATGACTTTACTGATAAAGGGTACGATCACAATCTGTGCCAGATTTTGTTTCCTCTACTTGAAACAGCCCTACACAGTTTCCGGGCAGCCCATGTGCTGTCTGACACTCTGACATAGCCTCACGTTATCATAGAATCATTAGGGATTGGAAGGCACCTCGAAAGATCATCTAGTACAATCCCCCCAACACATCAGGATCACCTAGACCAAGTCACACAGGAACACACCCAGGCAGGTCTTGAACATCTCCAGTGAAGGAGACTTCACAACTCCCTGGGCAGCCTGTTCCAGTGCTGTCACCATCACCATGAAGAAGTTCCTTCTCATACTTATGTGGAACCTCCTATGTTCCAGCTTATAACCGTTGCTCGTTGTCCTATCACTAGATGACACTGAGCAAAGCCTGACTCCATCCTCCTGACACCCACCCCTCAAATATCTGTAGACATTAATGAGGTCACCCCTCTGTCTCCTCTTCTCCAAGCTAAGGAGACCCAGCTCCCTCAGCCTCTCCTCAGAAGGGAGATCCCCCACTTCCTTCCTCTTCCTCATTGCTCTACGTGGACACCGTTCAGCAGCTCTGTGTCCTTCTTGAACTGAGGGTCCCAGAACTGGACACAATACTCCAGGTGTGGTCTCACCAGGGCAAATTAGAGGGGGAGAAGAACCTCTCTTGATCTGCTAACCACCCCCCTTCTGATCCACCACAGAATGCTGTTGGCCCTCTTGGCCACAAGAGCACACTGCTGGCTCATGGTCATCCTGCTGTCCACCAGGACCCCCAGGTCCCTTTCTCCTACGCTGCTCTCCAACAGGTCAGTTCCCAACCTGTACTGGTACCTGGGGTTGTTCTTGCCCAGATGCAAGACTCTACACTTACCCTTGTTCTACTTCATTACCTTTCTCCCTGCCCAGCTCTCCAGCCTGTCCAGATCTCGCTGAATGGCAGCACAGTCTGCAGGGGTGTCGGTGACACCACCCAGCTTTGTGTCATCAGCAAACTTGCTGACAGTGCACTCTAACCCAAGTCATCAATGAATAGATTGAACAGGACCAGTCCCAGCACCGACAAAAACAAAAGTCTGGAAGCAAAACATCTTTAACAATATTTGGCCATCCTGACTTGATTTGTTTTAACTTGGGACCTGGAGAGAGAAAAAGACTTGGCTGTGACCTGTTAGGGTCTTGGCCAAACCTAGGATCACTGCTGGTAAGTTTCCTCAGCCTAGTTCTGGTCCCAGACTGAAGCACACCACCCCTGTTCCTGCAGGTTTTGAGGACTCCTGAAGGGGCCAGGTCCCCTCTGCTAGTAGCGACACATCTATCCCATACAGAAAATCAAACACAGGTATGCACACATAGATGTGTGTGTGTGTGTGTGTGTGCACATGTACACCTCTCTACATGCACACGTGTTTTGGATTGTGCCACTGACAGCAACTACTCAACAAGCAGCTGGCTGAGCAGCAGCATCACAGCAACCACACTCCAAACAGTGGCCATGTGGCTGGGTTCACCACATGGAAGCACACGAGATCACATTTGCTGAAGGAGGACTAGCGTGTGGCTTGGCGCAGGGCTGTGCTAGAGAGACTGGCTCTGTGAAAACTGTGGGCTAGGAGTTGAACCAGAGCATTGTCTGCATAAGGTGCCACAGGAAAAAAACCCAACCTTGAGCAATAAAATCCAGCTAGCTGGAGGGCCAAGGCTCCCTACATCATCCACAAAGCCCAGACTCTCTCTCTCACTCCTAAAACAGAGCATGTGCCTTTGTTAGGAGAGACCCCTGAGAGGCACTGAAGGAACTGCTGCAGAGCTGACTTAGGAAAAGCTGCCCTGAAGCCAAATCACTTCAATGCATCATTATCTTTTCAGAAAACTATGTCTGAGTGATGTCAACCCTGGAACCCATAAACGCGATCAAGGTACAAAAACCTGTGATACATTGAATCACAGAGTCATTAAGGATTGCAAGGGACCTCGTAAGATCATCTAGTCTAATCTCCCCAACACAGCAGGATCACCTAGACTAAGTTGCATAGGAACACATTCAGGTGGGTTTTAAACCTCTCCAGTGATGGAGACTCCACAACCTCCCCTGGGCAGCCTGTTCCAGTGCTCTGTCACCCTCACTGGGAAGAAGTTCCTTCTCATATTTATGTGGAACTTCCTATGTTCCAGCTGACACCCACTGCCCCTCATGCTATCGTTAGATGACATTGAGAAGAGCCTGGCTCCATCCTCCTGACACCCACCATTCACATATTTATAGATATTAATGAGGGCACCCCCTCAGTCTCCCTTCTCCAAGCTCAAGAGACCCAGCTCCCTCAGGCTCTCCTCAGAAGGGAGGTGCTCCACTTCCTTCATCATCCTTGCTGCCCTACGCTGGACTCCCTCCAGCAGTTCCACATCCCTCTTGAAATGAGGTGCCCACAACTGGACACAATACTCCAGATGCAGTCTCACCAGGGCAGAGTAGAGGGGGAGAAGGACCTCTCTTGATCTGCTATCACCCCCCTTCTGATCCACCCCAGGATGCTGTTGACCTCTTGGCCACAAGAGCACATTTAGCCAGTAATAAAAACTTATCTCATCACTCATTACTAAATACTGCAGGAACCTGTAAGACGACAGTACTTCCCAGAAAACACTCTGCAATACCCTGAGGTACTATTGCTTGAAAAGATTAAATGGGTTTTGCTCTGTCACCAGTTGTACTTCCTTTGGATAAAGGGAAAGGATCTTTGAAGTCATAGGCTACTTTATTTGGAAAGCTTAATCTTGGAAACAACTTGCCAAGACAGAAAAAACTTGCATTAAATTTTGCCTTTCATTTGGAGAAACTTCTGTGAACAGCTCAAACCCCAGGAAGTGTGTAAAGTTCACTAGGAGGCCTGCAGAATTAAAGATCCCATTTTAGAATAATACTTACTTACTACTAAAGTTGAAGCTGCCAGGGCTTTTGTTTCTTCGATTCCCGGCCAGTGCAGCATGCAAAATAATCATGAAACATCTAAATGAATTTGTATTTCATAAAAGGTAAGATTGCAGGTTTTCTAGTCTCTGACTGAAGTCAAAATAAAAAACTAGGAAGACTACTTCCCATTAAAATCACTTGTGTGCTCACTTCCATCAAGCTGGTGTTTGGTCCTCTGGAGACGTGCTCATCTCTAGAGAGTTCTTTTACGAAGTTACCAAGGAAGTTAGTGGAAGACTGAAACTAATGGCACGCTCCAGGGAAAAGAAACTGGAGATGTGTTGCTGGTACCTTTGGCTCCTCTGCATGACTAGAAAACACATTTCACTATGAAAGTTCATTCTCTCCTTCAATCAACTTGCCTTGCCAAATTCCTCTTTTGGGATGCGGTCGGCAGCAACGCTCTTCTCTGAGTTCAACAGTCTACCTGCTCAGCAATGCACAGAATTCTGTGAAAAATCTGTATGATGCAAAATATTTTTCTCTGGCTCCAGGATAGAAGTCAATGGGACAGAGTCTAGTTGGAGGAGTCCCCCAAGGGTCCGTACTGGGACCAGTACTATTCAATCTATTCATTAATGACTTGGATGAGGGCTTACAGTGCACTAGCTGCAAGTTTCCTGATGACACAAAGCTGGGGGGAGTGGTGGTGTCAGGAGGATGGAGCCAGGCTCTGCTCAGCATCATCTAGTGATAGGACAAGGAGAAATGGATGTGAGCTGGGACACGGGAGATTCCGCATCAATATAAGAAGGAACTTCTTCCTGGTAAGGGTGACAGAGCACTGGAGTGAGCTGCCCAGAGGGGTTGTCAAGTGTCCTTCTCTGGAGACGTTTAGAACCCACCTGGATCGTGACTTGGTCTAGGTGATCCTGCTCTGGCAGAGGGATTGGACTAGATGATCTTTTGAAGCCACTTCCAGCATAGAGCAATGAGGATGTTGAAGGGAATAGAACACTTCCCTTATGAAGAAAGGCTGAGGGAGCTGGGTCTGTTTAGTTTAGAGAAAATGAGACTGAAGGGTGACCTGATTAACATGACAGGATCTAGGTGATCATGCTGTGTCAGGGGGGTTGGACTAGATGACCTTTCGAGGTCCCTCCTATTCTATGACTTCTGTAACCCCTGATTTTGTATAAGATAATTTTGATGAGCTAAGCACACAACTTAAATCTTTCCGTGAAATTCCATGCCGTAACATTCTGTAGCAGAGCAGCAACAACCCTAGGTCAGAATACTCTTGTCTGGAAGGAGAACACAGTGCAAACAGCCTGTAGGTGAACAGAAGAATCAGAAGAGTGTAAAGGAAGAAAGATGGAGCGCTGAATGTCTGACACAAGCACTACAGCTTGTCTTACAGCTAAAACACAGTGGAGAGCAACAGCGTGTAGTGGGGATGGCAATGGAGAACGTGACGGGAGAATCCAGGCTCTAACAATTAAATGTTGGAAAACAGTTACTGAAATAGAAGCACTTTTCGAGGAAGAGGCAGGATGGAGGAGGGTGGGGGAAACATTTCATAGAGGAATACACAATCCTGAAGGGAACAGAAATGAGATTTTAACAAGGCTGTTTGAGATTATGTCAAACACAAGAACAAAGGAGCATAAACTAAAGCCAAGGGAAGGGTCAGAGCCTCAAGGAATTTAGGCAGAATTTCTTTGGTTAGGGAGCAGTGAGCACACAGAGTAAAGGCAAAGGGCAGCAACAGAGGAAAAGAGTATCTCAAAACTGCTTCCAATGTTCTTGTTTTGTAACCACAACCTTAACACTGTCAGCAGCACTATGAAGCACAATTTTTAACAGATGAAAGAGAGGTAAATAGTTGAGCTTACTTCTTTAAAGGCTTGTTTCCTATTTCACTTCCTCAAAAAGGCAAAGTGACTTCTGCAGAAGCCCTGTGTGACAAAGAAATACAGCATTTCATCATCATCATCAGGACTTCTGGCCACCCAGCCCGTGGGGACTTTGTGTTCTTACTCAAGTACTTGCTGATCCCACCTTTACAGAAAATGTAGGTCCTCAGTCTCCATTCAAGCTGCTAGTTATCACCAAAGCCACCTAAAATCCATAGATGCCTTCCATTTTTCAACACTGATTTTTGAGATGTCCCTGAAAACTCTGTTTCCAGGCAGGTCTTGACAACCTTGACATGCTGAGAAGCCACAAGTCATGCATGGGGTTGAGGAGTCTCCTTCACTGGAGACGTTCAAGACCCACCTGGATGTGTTCCTAGGTGATCCTGCTGTGGAAGGCGGATTGGACTGGATGATCTTTCGAGGTCCCTTCCAATGCCTAATGATTCTATGATATGTAAAGGGAGAAGGCAGTAGGGTCACTTCTCAAGGAAGAAACCAAAGGGGGGAGTGAAACTTGCATTTTACTACTTCCAGGACATGCTATCTGGATTTATCCCTTTGCTACTCTCCAGCCCAGGAGATTTCAGTTCTTCTTTACAAACTCAAGGACATTCTACCAGTGAGTGTAGTGTTCCCACACTGAATCAGAGCATCATGGAATTTCATGCCTCTAAGCAATGCACCAATGGGACTGGATGATCTTGCAAGGTCCCTTCTGATCCCTAATCCTCTGTGATTCTGTGATCACTGATAAAGGTGCGTACTTCAGCCTCCTGCTTCTTGAAGGCCCTCAGCTGCAAGCCTGAAAGCATTTTGCCCAGGCTAAACAGTCTGCAGTCACCAGTTTGCACTGCTCCCCACAAACAATCACTCAGCAGCCTAATACACTTCAGTAATGGTTTCTCCCTAAGATTCAGCTTAAATGTTCTCTTGCTTAATTTTGCCCCACCTTCCTGTACTGTTCTAACTGTTCTCTGTCTCTCTCTATTGAGTTCAGGCTCCCTTCAAACTTATCTGTTTCACATCAGTCATCTTCTAGCAAAGTCATAGAATCATAGAATCATCAGGGATTGGAAGGGACCTCGGAAGATCATCTAGTCCAATCCCCCTGACACAGCAGGATCACCCAGACCAAGTCACACAGGAACACATCCAGACGGGTCTTAGACATGTCCAGAGAAGGAGACTCCACAACCTCCTCTGGGCAACCTCATCCAGTGCTCTGTCATCCTCACTGGGAAGTTCTTTCTCATATTTATGTTCCAGCTTGCAACCATTGTCCCAACCATTGCTAGACGACACTGAGCAAAGCCTGACCCCATCCTCCTGACACCCACCCCTCACATATTTATAGACATTAATGAGGTCACCCCTCAGTCTCCTCTTCTCCAAGACAAAGCAACCTAGACCATGTCCGGATGGGTTTTAAACATCTCCAGAGAAGGAGACTCCACAACCCCCCTGGGCAGCCTGTTCCAGGGCTCTGTCACCCTCACTGTGAAGAAGTTCCTTCTGATTTACATGGAACCTCCCTTTGTCCAGCTCACACCCGTAACTCACAGAACCACAGAACATTAGGGATTGGAAGGGACCACAAAAGATCATCCAGTCCAAGCCCCCACCACAGCAGGACATCCCAGATCAAGTGGCACAGGAACATGTCCAGGCAGGCTCCAAACTTCCCCAGAGAAGGAGACTCCACAAACCCCCTGGGCAGCTGCAACACGTCCTTGCAAAAACCCAGTACCAAGATGTTTCCAAAGCTGGTCTTTGAGTGCAAGCTTGCTGAGTGTAGTCCAAACGGAACACAGTAAATACTTACGAAATACAAATGAACCAGGTTGGAGCTTTTCTTTGGAAAATGACCGGTAGCACCATCCCTGCCAAATTAAGTCAGACAGCCCTGAGCAACACAGTGCAGCCTCAGAAACCTTTCAGCTGCAGCACCCAAAGCAGCGGTGACATTTCCGCACGGGGAAACTTGTACGAAACCCAGAGAAGGATCACTTGATAAACCTCAGGCGTTGCCGTGGATTTTGTTTCTCACTCAGGAGGCTGGAGCCGGAGCACATAAAGGGCAAACCTGTCATCTGTTAAACAAAAGGCCTAGGGAAAGGCAAGCCCCTGAATTACAGCCATGCCAAAAGCCCCCTGCTCCACTGAGCTCTGCCAGACCACTGCGAGCTCGCCCACAGCCCTAGCACACCTACAGGTTCAGGGGCCCTGCGAGTCCTGCTCTCTATCCCAGAGAAGCATCAGCATTGTGTTGCCATCAGTACAACTTTGACATCATCACCTGATTTTATGCACTGGGACACAAAACATGATGTGTTCCTTTTATACTGATAACTTCTTTCAGGAACTCAATCCATGGCTCTCTTTGCTCAATAGGTAGCTTTAAAAAACAACCCGTTTACTACGTAACCACGTAGTGTGTGGTGTGTCTCCTGGGAGGCAGCGCTCATACAAATCAGCTAAAGAGAAAAGATAAAGTTTCGTGCTTTCCACACTGCTCACAAAGAGTTTGTGTAAGCAGTAAGACAGTAACTTCATGGAGAGATACTGCATTCAGTGATTGCTCGGAGTCTCCTTCTCTGGAGATGTTCAAGGCCCGCCTGGAGGTGTTCCTGTGTGACTTGGTCCAGGTGATCCTGCTGTGGGAGGGGGATTGGACTGGATGATCTTTCGAGGTCCCTTCCAGCCCATAATGATTCTATGATTCTTTACCCTTAAATAAGCCCATGAGCAGTTGCATCTGAAATGAGCTAGCAGGTAGCCCTGACACCTCCCTGCAAAAGGAAAAGAAGGAAGCCAGCACCCAGCCACAGCTCCTTTGTGAAGTTTTTGGAGCTACATATAATCATCTTTTTCCTCGTGCTTTGTTTTTTCCAAAAGCCTTACCCCTGGTTTTAGCTGGACTCTCGCCCGCTGCATTTTACCATTCACTTCAGTAACGCCCAAGCCATCAAACTCAGCTCTGTGGAGCTGCCTTGCGTCACAGGGACCAAAGTCAGAGGCTGTGTGCACCAGCACCACCTTAGCCAGAGGCATTATGAAGAAAACTGTCTTTTCACACCTTTCCTTAATGTAGTTTGTCAAAGTTTTGCCCCTTGTGCAAAGTCCTGGTAAGAGCGTAGATGTGCAGAGACCGTTGTGGAGAGTGAACTTGCGTGCCTAAGCCACTTACTGCTCACTAGCTGGACAGCCTTGCTGCTGTGTGCTCTTGACCTACAGCAATTACAAAACGGAACGCGTGAGCTGACCCCGTTCACTCAGCTCACCCAAGGGACAGTGCCAGGCCACATAAATTCCTGAGATGCAAGGTCATAAAAGCAAAAAGGACTTAGTGAGTGTCCCTTTCTCCAGCCTGCTTGTCATTTGCATTTGTGTGTGCAAATCCCAAGGCAGTTACAAATTTCAGAGATAAACTGTTCTCCTGAAAAATGCTAGGGAACAAAAGTAAGCTGCAGGAAGTGTGGCCAGGGCTGGCTTAGCAGTGGGACAGCACAAAGGGTATCGACTAGTCAGGAATAACGCGATGCCACGTCGGCAGCCTTTGAGTCAAACACATGGTGTGTACCTACACTTGATTACAACGTGCAAAGGTAAACCATTCATTTCACAAGCCAAGTTCCGAGAAGGTAGTTGCCACCACAGATCAAAATAACAGTCCATCTAACACAGCAGAAGAGGGTTCCTGCCAAAGCTTCAGGTTTTAATACAGGGAAAGAAAACCAAAGAAGGCCATGGTAGGCAGACAAAGTGAATGTACATAGGAGAGATAATCTGCTGGACCCTTCTGATTATTGATTTTCTTAGACCGTGAAGCTTGAGATGTTAGTTCCCCTAAAACCATGCACACTTTGACTAAAGTAACAGAGACCATGTAACACCTAAACCCTTTCCAAGATTTGCTGGCTGCTTGGCTTGGGCTGCCTCTCATTGCAATAGGCTTTTTCAAGCTAAGTTCAAATATCTCCTTTTTTAGGCTGAAAAGTACATTTTATCTATTTAATTTATTGCCCTTTTATTAAAGTGTCCCTAAAAGAGGCAAAGTGGTTCTGGATTTACCTTCTCAATAGCATCTGTTACCCACTGTACCTCTGTCATGTCCTTTCTTGTTTACCTTCATCTAAATTAAACGGCACCGATCTCCTCGCTCTCTCTTCATCCACAAGTCTTTCCACATCTCCACAAATTTCCATCATCCCAGAACAAGCTCTGCTCTTCCTGCTGTTCCTTTTCGACAGGTCTCTATAATAACATCGTTCTAATACACTTGCTGATATTTCACTCTGCTGACTGACACCCTTCACTTGATTGTTAACCACCACAAAGGCATGGGGAGGAGCCCTTGGCTGGGCTGTCCGGGGAGACGCCCACGTCTCTTTCACACGTGGTTATCATGAATCAGGAACTGGTAATGTGATCGAGATATCCTCTCATCATCTCTGCTGATGCTGAGTGCCCCAGAGCCTCTGTTTATTCGTTCTGTCAGACCAAAGAGCTGACTGCATTTACTACTCTCCTAAGGCCAAGCCCCAAGGATTTTAGTCCTTTATATTAAATCAAACTTGTCCTGAAGGCAGTGAGAGTTTGCCAGAGCACAAAGATTGAGTCACACTCAGTCCTTCAAACTCAGAGCAGCTCAGACCTTGTTCAAAATGAGCACTGCAGGGCCAGAAGGTCAGAGGAGTGCGAGAAGATATAATTGTAGGGCTTTTATTGCCAAATCATAGAATCATAGAATTATAAGGGATTGGAAGGGACCTCGAAAGATCATCTAGAAGAGGGGTGGTTAGCAGATCGAGAGAGGTTCTTCTCCCCCTCTATTCTGCCCNGATCCTGCTGTTGCAGGCGGATTGGACTAGATGATCTTTCGAGGTCCTTTCCAATCCGAAATGATTCTATGAGTCTATGATTCTATCTAGTCCAATCCCCAAAACACAGCAGGATCACCTAGACCAAGTCACACAGGAACACATCCAGGTGGGTCTTAAATGTCTCCAGAGAAGGAGACTCCACAATCTCCCTTGGCAGCCTGTTCCAGTGGTCCACCACCCACACTTTGAAGAAGTTTCTTCTGATATTTACATGGAACCTCCTATGTTCCAGCTGACACCCATTGCCCCTCGTCCTATCACTAGATGACACTGAGAAGAGCCTGGCTCCATCCTCCTGACACCCACCCCTCAAATATTTGTAGACATTAATGAGGTCACCCCTCAGTCTCTTCTTCTCCAAGCTAAAGAGACCCAGCTCCCTCAGCCTCTCCTCAGAGCGGAGGTGCTCCACTTCCTTCATCATCCTCGTTGCTCTACACTGGACTCCCTCCAGCAGCTCCACATTCCTCGAACTGAGGACACAACCGGACACAATACTCCAGGTGTGGTCTCACCAGGGCAGAGTAGAGGGGGGAGAAGAACTTTGTTCAATTTGCTAACCACCCCCGTTCTGATCCACCCCAGATGCTGTTGGCCCTCTTGGCCACAAGAGAACACTGCTGGCTCATGGTCATCCTGCCGGCCACCGGGATCCCCAGGTCCCTTTCTNACGGGTTCCTGTGTGACTTGGTCTAGGAGATCCTGCTGTTGCAGGCGGATTGGACTAGATGATCTTTCGAGGTCCTTTCCAATCCGAAATGATTCTATGAGTCTATGATTCTATCTAGTCCAATCCCCAAAACACAGCAGGATCACCTAGACCAAGTCACACAGGAACACATCCAGGTGGGTCTTAAATGTCTCCAGAGAAGGAGACTCCACAATCTCCCTTGGCAGCCTGTTCCAGTGGTCCACCACCCACACTTTGAAGAAGTTTCTTCTGATATTTACATGGAACCTCCTATGTTCCAGCTGACACCCACTGCCCCTCGTCCTATCACTAGATGACACTGAGAAGAGCCTGGCTCCATCCTCCTGACACCCACCCCTCAAACATTTGTAGACATTAATGAGGTCACCCCTCAGTCTCTTCTTCTCCAAGCTAAAGAGACCCAGCTCCCTCAGCCTCTCCTCAGAGCGGAGGTGCTCCACTTCCTTCATCATCCTCGTTGCTCTACACTGGACTCCCTCCAGCAGCTCCACATTCCTCGAACTGAGGACACAACCGGACACAATACTCCAGGTGTGGTCTCACCAGGGCAGAGTAGAGGGGGGAGAAGAACTTTGTTCAATTTGCTAACCACCCCCGTTCTGATCCACCCCAGATGCTGTTGGCCCTCTTGGCCACAAGAGAACACTGCTGGCTCATGGTCATCCTGCCGGCCACCGGGATCCCCAGGTCCCTTTCTCTTACACTACTCTCCAACACGTCAGTCCCCAACCTATACAGGTACCTGGGGTTGTTCTTGCCCAGATGCCAGACTCTACACTTACCTGTGTTACACTTCATTACATTTCTCTGTGCCCAGCTCTGCAGCCTGTCCAGGTCTCACTGAATGGCAAATCATCAGCACATTGTTTCCCAATCTTGCAAATCCTCCTCCAACATATCCTTCACTTCTGCTGATTTTGGAAAGTGAGACTACAGAAAGATTTAGAACCAGTAAAAAACCTTCCTCAACCAGTCCCCTTGTTTGAACTGGTGAGCAGCATGACTCTAACCCCATGTGCTGGTTTGTACTGACACATACTGGGAGGTGATTTGGCCCCAGAAACATCCCCAGCAGGCTTGGTGACAGCAGTTCTGAGGACAGCAAAAGTCAGTACTGACAACCACGGGAACGTCCTACGGAGGCAGCTGACCTGGGTACCATTAAAACTGCCTTCACAGCCAGTTGCAACCCCCCATGTGAAACATCTACAATGAATCATTGAATTCACCTACTCAGTCTGCCTGGCCCAGAGAACTGCACTGGCACACACTGATCACCCTGAACTTGTGAAGAGCCACATTTTGAATGAATGGAGTGAACAAAAATTCACTCAATTCTCATAATCTTATACAAGGTGCTTACAGAATCCTCCATCAGCTGCTTCTTGTAACTCAAGAGAAGCGATAGGATTTCATCCACTGCTACAAGAACACATTTGCCTGTGCCTGCACAGCAGGTACTTGCCTACTCCGTTAGGCACTGAGCCACTTTGTCGCCACCTGTTATTAAAGTGAAATGTAATCATCTGTCTCTGTCAGCTGTAGCCACCACTGACCATCAGGGATCGTCTCTCAGTCGTCACGCATTTCCAGCGTAATGAACACATCTGTACAGAACACACAACGGGCATTCCAATTCCTAACAGCTCTGCGCCCGTTCCGTTTGCATTTGTTGTCTATATCCATGAGCATTCCCAGAACTAGGCAAGACAAGAAGGTATTTCCTTTTCTTCAGGAATTTGAGTGAGCTGACAGGCAATAAATGGCAGGAGAGCTTCATAGAATCATAGAACCACTACGGATTGGAAAGGACCTCGAAAGATGATCTAGTCCAATCCCATTGCAACAGCTGGATCACCTAGACCCTTTCTGTTAGGCAAAACCAGATGGGCCAAAACTTATCGATGAGTTAGTATTGTAACACGGGGCAATGGGTGCAGGCTGGAACATAGGAGGTTCCACACAAATATGAGAAGGAACTTCTTCCCAGTGAGGGTGACAGAGCACTGAACAGGCTGCCCAGGGGGGTTGTGGAGTCTCCTTCATTGGAGATGTTTAAAACCCTCCTGGATGTGTTCCTGTTCTACTAGGTCTAGGTGATCCTGCTGTGGCAGGGGGATTGGACTAGATGATCTTTCGAGGTCCCTTCCAATACCTAATGATTCTATGATTTTATGATAACACCCAGTTAAAAATAATCATATAACTGGCCTGACTGCTAAAAAAGGAGACATGAGAAGACCAGAAGACAACAGAAAACCTACGTTCTACTTCTTCATCTCAGGCATCTCACTTTAGGAATTGTCGTGATTTCCTTGTGTTTGCACTTGACTTCTCTTTTCATACACTTGTTGTTTTGCACAGCCATGAGAAGACAACACACAGTCTGAAATGGGATTCCCCTGCCAGGGTGACTCAGCAGTGTTTCAGGGCTTAGAAGTACTCAACTCATCGCTTTCACTTCATTTTAAGCTGATGGCCATATCCAGTGCACAGATATCGTAGGGAACTACACTGTGTTCAACGTGCTGAAGAAAAGCAGCATCTATTAAATCAGATGCTTTATGACTTTATGTAATAGACTGGGACATCAGAGCAATTAAAATCAGCCCATAGCAACCGTGATGGGATTTTGGGCTTAGTACAGAAGAAAATCTCAGTGGAATTACAAACATGGCCTACTTAAAGGTCTGTCAGATGACACAAATACCTCTATTTGGTTAAGCAAAATGCAGCATCAGTCTCAGACAAGGTTACCTCACTTGTGATTAGCTTGAGGTACCCCTGGTGCAAATCAGTGTTGTGGGGAAACCTCACGTCGCATAAACACACACAAAAACCTGCCTGTCGGCTACACTGGAGAAAAACACCCAACAGCAATTCTGTTCTAGGGAATTAAAACAATGGGCACGGAGCAATTCATTACATCTTCACCCAGACACAGAGAGCAAGGCCACAGCTAGGGTGGAGTGAAGGCAAAGAGCTTGGGCATAGGTAGTCCCCGCACCAATTTACCTTCCACCCACCACCCTCAGCTGAGCCTTTTGGAAGCAGTATAAAATGTCTTGTGAGCTAAAACCCAGACAAATTAGATTGAAATGTGGCCTTTATAAATTTGCTCTGGGCACAAATCCATTCTTCCCCAAAGTACTCTGAGTACTGGCAGGGCCAGCAGCGCAAGCACTTGATTTTCTCTCTCTTCTTACTCCCAGATTTGGGCTGTGACTCCTTGAATACAGCAGCAGACAGTAAAGAGTTAAAGTCATTTGTGTTTTGTGAGATTCAGGTTAAAATCTGTTGAACTGCCAAGAGTTTAATTTTTACCTGAAGTAAGAAAGGGTGTGTGGGAAACAACTGAAAGAGCTCTGCTAAAGGCTAGCGGAGAAAGGACGCAGGTACGATGCTGAAAGAAACCAGCCCGTAAATCTGACGTGCCGTACGATCCACTGACTCCAGCAGGTCCCGTTCCCAGCCAAGCACCTGCCACGCGTGGCCCGGGGCAGCGTTCGGGGCAGCTCAGTCACACCTTGTCACGACGGGGTGCCTATTTCCACAGCACTTGCGGCAAGAACATGTTCCCACAAATCGCTTAGACTTCCTGTATCCTCACAGAGCATTTGCTGTTGCCTCCTGCGCCATCATTTTCGCCGGACCACGCAGCACACAACAAACAGTTCTTGCACCACCACAGGAGCGCGTTCCTGTCTCTCCACAAAGTCACCAGAAAACATTACCTGGTAGTAACGTGGGAAAACAACACCCACCTACCATCTGACGAACAGTATCAGGGCACTTGGGCAGTTGTTGGCTGCTTCCAATAAGCAGCAGAGGCTACATAATTAACATTTTTTCTTGCTTTTTAACATCGCACAAAAATCGCTGAGATTTTCCAATGGCATCAATAGGTGGCGCTGTCAAGTCCCCCAGCGGCCCACTCCAACCAGTCAGGCAAACAAAGACGTTACCAACACGACGCCCAAGCACTCAGAGGCTGCAACACACCTACCGGCAAAGGCTGCACCCCAGGAAACAGTCTCAGCAAGACCTAAAATTCCTGTGTCCAAAGAGAAGACTCATCACTCCTCCTATTCCGTGAACCTTCACAGTTTTTATGCCAAATTGATGCCAAATGTTCACGTTCTCAGCCTGCGGTGCAACACATCCTTCAAAGTGCTGGCAAATTGTTGCAGAGGTACTGAGACAGGGAAAAAAGCTCTCTGTGCACTGGACACGAGGGAGCATCTGTAGTAACACTGCACAGTGCGTAATTCACGTGCAAAACATGAGGTGCAAATGATAGCCTGAGAAAAACTGTGCTTCAAACTGACTTTACATCCATTTCTTTTCAAATGCATCGTGGATACATTCTAAAAGGAAACACGTCAGCACAACATTGTCCTGGTGGATACACCCATCCTTTTAGATGCTTTTAGAACCCAGGAGAAAAACTAGCATCAGTAGCACAGGCCCTTCATGGACTGGGTAGTGCATTTATAAACCATGCCCTTCCACACGGCTGCGTTCCTGCTACGGTATATATTTACATCCCCTGACTTAAACAGTCTAAATATAGTAAGCAAGCCATTATGACCTTCTCCTAATTGAACGAGACAGACAAGAGCGTGTGTTACAGTACATCTATATCTGGGGGAGAGGGAGAATGTGCACACAAGACAGCGTGGGTAATGAGATCTTCTATGCTATTACGAGCAACCTATGGCTCGGAGGCACCTGGCTCTCTGGGCTACTTACAGAATTCAAAAACAGCTCAGCTGAGTTTTCCATCAGTCTTTATCTGAGAAGTGACCTGTTATGCCCCAGCGGCTGGTGCCGTTCTGTTCCCGAGCGCTAGCCAGCTCACAGCAAAGAGCCTGAATCACCCCTCCCAGACTTTAGCTCTAGCCAAGATGAAAATACTCATTTGGTCAGGATCAGCGACGATCCAGTTTACGGCTGTTTCTTTGTTCCCAGTGCTCGAGTGAAGAGGGTTAATTACTTCCCTTTGTTACAATTAACGATGCTAAATGCCAGGGAAAGGGCAGAGCTGAAGAGCATGAATTACTGTTCAAAGCAACATTCTGGCACTAAAAAAGCACTCTCCTCTGGCAACACGAAAAATTCGAAATTTCCTGTGGAAAAAAGAATAAAAGTTTATTGATTTGGAACTGCTATACTTCATCTTGACAGCGCTGCAACTCTTTGTGTTAATAACAGCGTTTCATTTCAGTTCTGGTCAATTAGAACATCCCATGCACATGCCGTCCCCGGCGATGTTATTTCAGCACTCCCCAAACAGCACATCCCAACGTTTTTCCCATCAGAAAACATCAGTGAACTGGGAAATGCTACTGTGAAACATTTTGATGAGTAATAAGAGGATTCTTTCAGCAAAAACGATGCAGTCGTTTCTGGCACAGTCACTGGGTTCTGCTCTCTTCAACAGGACACGTGCAGATTGATGGTTTTGAAAGGCGTGCCTGGGTGGCAGCTACACTCCCACGGGGCACAGGGCTCAGACCCTAATGGGCTCCCAGGACACACGGGCTCAGCTGCCACACCGAGAGTAGGCAGCTCTGCGAAAACAAGGGGTCCCTGACTGGAGGGGGCTGTCCCCACGTCACCAGCACTCACAGCACCACACTCCAGTCCAGCCAGGACTGACTCTTTCGATTTAAGTCTATAAATAGACTCTGTCTTCTCCCTGTCACCACCCACTCTGTCTCAGGACAGGTCGCAGGAGAACTTGTTCGTTTTGGAGCCTCAAGCTCCCACCCTCCAACCGAGTGGCTCGCAGCAGGCTCCTCTTGCCCAT
>VXBP01009015.1:21264-53764 GCA_013400115.1 Rhinopomastus cyanomelas | reverse complement strand
ACAACTTGACAAGCACCCCAGAGAAGAGAAGAGTGAAGCCGTTTCAGTGTGCCCCTGTTGTATACCTGTGCCTTGCTTTCCACCCTCTGTTGTATTGCTTCCCATCTCCTAGAACACACTCTAGAACATCCATCTGTACTGCAGCTGATTCCACACCCACTGCATCTGTTAGTCAAGGTGAGTGGAAACGGAATGCCAACTTCTTCAGGCACTCTTCATTTAAGCCCAAACCCAGGGGAACCCAAGGGAACAAGCCATCAGAATCAACCAAAAAGGCACTCAACTCAGCACCAGGTTTAGGAGCCAACTGCTCCTAAAAAGCAGAGGTAGAGGGTTGGCTGCCTCTGCTGCAAAGAGGGCAGAAGTGCGGTGTGACAGGAAAACGCGCGTGCCCTTGCAGCTCGCAGCTGTCTGCTCTTCAGACCCTGCCATTTCAAGGCACTATTTATAAGTACTCCTCTGCAAAGAGCAGAGGCCAAAACTGGCATAGCCCCTCTCGGGCTGGGGTGGGTGTTTCATGCTACTGAGGCAACACTGCCAGCAGTAGCTGCTGTTGGCAGCCCGCAAGTTCCTCAGATGCTCTCCAGCTTGCACAGACTGGCACTGAACTTCTCTATGGTGCAGAGAAGTCCAGGTCTGACACAGCATCCATTCTCCTGCTAACAGCATTCAGACCTTTTCTTGGTCACTCATTTTTGTCCCAACAAAAAGCAGATATTTAGTTACATGAAGCACAAAACAAGAGTCGGGCCACACATTCTACCACTGCAAGATAAGCAAGCAGCAGCTTTGTCCAGTGCAAACACTTAGTCATTCTATAAATACCACGTCGCTGTTGCCATACCAGAGCTGATTCATTCCGTAACTGCGCTTCCCAGAGCTTCCTGTGATTTCTCGTCTAAGATACTCTCTGCAGTAACTTCTACACAGTCTGTATTTTTTTTTGTCCTCCTAATTTTTGCCCTAAGTTTGTCAGCTGTCTTGAAATAATGGTCAGCAACCAACATTCTCCAGTCAGATGCTATTTCCACATTTAACCTCACAAATACCCAAATTCAAAACTGCCTCTCTAAGGTCTGGCAGAGACGGTGTTAACTTCTTGTCACAGCAGCCTCCCTGGTGTTGGATTGTTCTGGATTTGTGGCTAAAGCAGCAGTGGCACCACAGCAATGTCTTGGCTGTGGCTGAACAATCCTCGTCCAGCCTCAAGGCTCTTTCCCGTTCTGCTCCGACAGCAAGTAGGCTAAGAGTGGGCAAGAAGAAATCTCCCAGAAAATGCCACTATTTTTGGCAGATTACCAGCAAATTACCAAAACCCTCTGCAAGATTCCCTACTAGCATTCAGCTGTTTCACCATTTGTACTACAAATGGTAGTAACCTACATGTTACTTGAGACACCAAGATGATCCACGAATAAGTACAGGTTGGATTTACAGAGTCATAGAATCATTAGGGATTGGAAGGGACCTCGAAAGATCATCTAGTCCAATCCCCCCAACACAGCAGGATCACCCAGACCAAGTCACACAGGAACACATCCAGGCGGGTCTTAGACATGTCCAGAGAAGGAGACTCCACAACCTCCCCTGGGCAGCCTGTTCCAGTGCTCTGTCACCCTCACTGGGAAGAAGTTCTTTCTCATATTTATGTTCCAGCTTGCAACCATTGCCCCTCATCCTATCACTACATGACACTGAGCAAAGCCTGACTCCATCCTCCTGACACCCACCCTTCACATATCTATAGACATTAATGAGGTCACCCCTCAGTCTCCTCTTCTCCAAGACAAAGAGACCCAGCTCCCTCAGCCTCTCGTCATGACGGAGGTGCTCCACTTCCTTCATCATCCTAGTTGCTCTANGGTCTATAGTTACTCGGGTCTTCCTTCTTTCCCTTTTTTAAGGTTGGAGTGCCATTTGCTATCCTCCAGTCCCTAGGCACCTCTTCTGATCCCCATGACTTAGAAAAGATGATAGAGAGTGGCCCAGCAATGTCTTCTGCCGTCTCCCTTATTACCCTTGTACATAAGATCTTATGATACTGGTGACAGACACTTTATCAAGTCTTAGTAGTGGTGCTGGCTACAGAGCCCACAATTACATTGCTTCTAAGAGCACACATCACCTTTCTAGTATAATTTGTCTTGCTAACCCGTGGGCTGGATTGGACACCCTGGAGTTTGAGGACCCCTGACCCAGACCAAGTCACACAGGAACACATCCAGGCGGGTTTTAAACGTCTCCAGAGGAGGAGATTCCACAACCCCAATGGGTAGCCTGTTCCAATGCTCCATCACCCTCAATGTGACAAAGTTCCTTCTCATATTTATATGGAACCTCCTGTGTTCCATCTTACACCCATTGCCCCTTGTCCTACCACTAGATGACATTGGGAAGAGCCTGGCTCCATCCTCCTGACACCCACCCTTCACATCAACAGCCAGGCCCAAAGAGTGGTGGCTAATGGAGTTAAATCGAGCTGGTGGCCTGTCACAAGTGGTGGCCTCAGGGCTCAATGTTGGGACCATCTCTGTTTAACATCTTTATTGATGATCTCAATAAGGACATAGAGTATATGATTAGTAAGTCTGCAGATGACACCAAGTTACGTGGGAGTGTTCATCTGCCAGAGGGTAGGGAGGCTCTTCAGAGAGACTTGGATAGATTGGAGTGATGGGCCAATGTTAACGGCAGGAGCCTCAATAAGGCCAAGTCCCAGGTCCTGCACTTGGGCCACAACAACCCCCTGCAGCACTACAGGCTTGGGGAGGTGTGGCTGGAGAGCCGTCTGGCAGAGGGACCTGGGGGTTCTGACTGACAGGGAGATGCTTTTTTGTTGGTCACTACTAAACAACTACGTATTTACACGCTACTACTTTTTTGGGTCACTGATAAACGCGTATTCACAAAACACAGGCATCTTGTACTCTGTGGATATATCACAGAATTTAAGCTGAGATGGAGCCCATTGACCCAGAGCCTTTATAAATGTGTCACTGAAGTTGGCTTAAAGAAAACCTGTGGAGAACAGCACTTTGAAGCATGACAAGAGAGCCCTGCAAATATGCATCCTTCAAGGGCAGTAGAAAGCCCTCTGCCTTGACGAGCAACGTTGGGGTAAACGTACAGGCACGCACTTCCTCGGCCAACCTCAGACAGTGGGGCTTTTGTAGAGCTGTGACATCAGATTTCTCAACCCTGCTGCCCAGAGAATTTGTTTTCCATCTTGGGTTTTGCATCAGTGGTATCACCATCCCTACACCAAAGAGTGCAATTCTGGAAGCCACAAGACTTTGAGGAACTTCTTCCTAAGTGTGCTAGCCTTTGACAGGACCTGCGGAAAGCAACACGCTCATGTCCTTGGTGCCTCCTGACTGTAGGTGTGTCACCAGGACAAGGCTCTTATAACCCCTAAGCTTAGTTTTCAGTGGGGCACTAACAGCTCAGGTAGAAATCTCAAGGCTTTAACCAGAATCATAGAATCATAAGGGATTGGAAGGGACCTCAAAAGATCATCTAGTCCAATCCCCCTGCCACAGCAGGATCCACAGAATCACAGAACCATTAGGGATTGGGAGGGACCTCAAAAGATCATCTAGTCCAATCCCCCTGCCACAGCAGGATCCACACAACCATAGAATCATTAGGGATTGGGAGGGACCTCAAAAGATCATCTAGTCCAATCCCCCTGCCACAGCAGGATCCACTATCAATGTGAGTGATTAGACAACACAATTAACACCATATAAACAAGCCTGAGTTAAGCTGAGCCTTTTGAGAAGTTCATCCAGCTGCCTCCTGAGCCAAGAAGTAAGGATAACTGAGGATCAGCAGTACTTCTCTGAGAGGAAGCAAGGCAAAAGGAGAGCGAGACATACTCCTGTGCATTTGTTATGCATATTTTTGGGAGTTACACAACTTCAGTTTTGCAAAGCAGTTTTCAAAACTTCAGTGACAAACAAATCTGATCTGAAGAGTCTTACATCAGCAGGGTTGGTTTGCAGATGTTATTTGCACCGTTTATTTATCAAAAATAACTAGAAAATGTTGTTAAAACATCATTCCAGACTGTACAAATAGGAGCGTGACACAGACTGTCTGTTTTACTTCTACTGTTGCACTGCTTCATATTCTGAGCAAAAAGAGAGGCTATTTTCCCCAGGGGTTCAGGAGGGCATGCTATTCCATTTCTTCAGAAAATTGTTCCTCTGTACTTCAATCTTTTGGCTAGATATGACAAAATATCATATCAAAAACACTTATGCTTTTTATCAGCTATATTTTCAAAGCATAAATAATAGATCAGTATATATTTAAGTCAGGTGACCAAGTCTTACTTCAGAAATCAAATAAGCATTTTGCAATTTTTAAATGAAGCTGTGTATTTTCACTGCAGTATCATTATGCCTTTAAAATGCTTTCAAAAGAACAATTTATAAGCACGGAGCAATTTTGAAGCTATTTCACTGGTGTTGATAATACCTCACTCAGGTGGCATTCAATTTTCTGAATCCTTAGATTAATGAGGCAAATAAATCAAAATTAAATTTGCCTTGGGAAAAAGATCAAACAAAATAGCATCTATGACATTATACATACATGCATACATATATACACACACACACATACATATTATCTATATATATATATCCTGAGACTCCTCCAGTACTGTTCACAGTGGCTAACAACATGCCAGCTCTCAGAATCCTTACAACTTACTCATAAGATGATTTTGTACATCAAATAGATCAGACTTCATGGGTAGGTAAACACAATGCCTCATTATAGCAGGAGTATTCACTGTGAGTTGAACACAGGCTTAATCAAGTACTGTCTGTTAAGTGTCCCTAAATTTTAACTACCCAACATTTGTTCATCAGTCCTGCAGCCTTTGTCCAGGAGGATTTTGCCACTGCAAAACAGTAAGTTTTAAGACAAACCTCAAAAAGGAAACAACTGCTATCAGGCTGTGCTTCATTGTCTCTCTAAAAAGGCTCCAGCAACACACAGGGGTAGGCAAGTAGCTGAAACAAACAGAAACCTGAACATTTCTGACAAATACATCCTAGTTATATTGCTGTAGTAGAAATTACAGGGAAAACATTACCTTTACTCTCTTTCCCCAGATATGAGAGAGAGGACGTGTGCTACAGATACCACAGAACTACTGTTGAGGAATACCAGCTGAGGAATTCTGTGGAGGAATACCAGTGTAAACAAGAAATGTTAACAACATACAACACAGAGAACTGAAGATGGTTTTATCAGAAGCAATACATTCAGGATGAACAAACAACAGCCAGCACACACTGTCGTGCAGTGACACTGCAGTTGCTGCTGCTACTTGCAGCCAACTTACAACAGCACTTCCAGCCCGTGATGTCACATAGCTGTACAAGAGCATCCTTTCATTGTNCTTCATATTCTGAGCAAAAAGAGAGGCTATTTTCCCCAGGGGTTCAGGAGGGCATGCTATTCCATTTCTTCAGAAAATTGTTCCTCTGTACTTCAATCTTTTGGCTAGATATGACAAAATATCATATCAAAAACACTTATGCTTTTTATCAGCTATATTTTCAAAGCATAAATAATAGATCAGTATATATTTAAGTCAGGTGACCAAGTCTTACTTCAGAAATCAAATAAGCATTTTGCAATTTTTAAATGAAGCTGTGTATTTTCACTGCAGTATCATTATGCCTTTAAAATGCTTTCAAAAGAACAATTTATAAGCACGGAGCAATTTTGAAGCTATTTCACTGGTGTTGATAATACCTCACTCAGGTGGCATTCAATTTTCTGAATCCTTAGATTAATGAGGCAAATAAATCAAAATTAAATTTGCCTTGGGAAAAAGATCAAACAAAATAGCATCTATGACATTATACATACATGCATACATATACACACACACACACACACACACATACATATATCTATATATATATCTCCTGAGACTCCTCCAGTACTGTTCACAGTGGCTAACAACATGCCAGCTCTCAGAATCCTTACAACTTACTCATAAGATGATTTTGTACATCAAATAGATCAGACTTCATGGGTAGGTAAACACAATGCCTCATTATAGCAGGAGTATTCACTGTGAGTTGAACACAGGCTTAATCAAGTACTGTCTGTTAAGTGTCCCTAAATTTTAACTACCCAACATTTGTTCATCAGTCCTGCAGCCTTTGTCCAGGAGGATTTTGCCACTGCAAAACAGTAAGTTTTAAGACAAACCTCAAAAAGGAAACAACTGCTATCAGGCTGTGCTTCATTGTCTCTCTAAAAAGGCTCCAGCAACACACAGGGGTAGGCAAGTAGCTGAAACAAACAGAAACCTGAACATTTCTGACAAATACATCCTAGTTATATTGCTGTAGTAGAAATTACAGGGAAAACATTACCTTTACTCTCTTTCCCCAGATATGAGAGAGAGGACGTGTGCTACAGATACCACAGAACTACTGTTGAGGAATACCAGCTGAGGAATTCTGTGGAGGAATACCAGTGTTAACAAGAAATGTTAACAACATACAACACAGAGAACTGAAGATGGTTTTATCAGAAGCAATACATTCAGGATGAACAAACAACAGCCAGCACACACTGTCGTGCAGTGACACTGCAGTTGCTGCTGCTACTTGCAGCCAACTTACAACAGCACTTCCAGCCCGTGATGTCACGTAGCTGTACAAGAGCATCCTTTCATTGTAAGGAACTTCCTACGTAAGGAACACAGAGCACCAGCTGAAAAACAAACTTCCACGCTGTTGTAGCCATCTTCATCTGCTACACCACTACTTATATTATATATATACTACATCTGCTACACACTGCTTGTATTTGTTAAAGGAAAACATTGCACAAAAGCAGGTTGGGTATTGTTTTTTCAAAACTAGTTCACAATAGTGACATTTTCCACAAGCATGCAAAAAAGAGCTTGAGGGTGCTGTTTTCATCACAGAGTTGAGGGCCCAAGTACCCTTACTTGGCCCAGCTTGAAAGCTAGAAGTTACAGCACTGAAATATGCTTGTGCAACTACCCCAGACAGAACCTTCCTTTTAGCTTTGCAAACGAGTTCCTATGGTCAAAAGCTGCATTAAGAGTAGTTTATAGAATCACTAAGGTTTGGAAGAGACCTCCAAGATCACCAAGTCTAACTGTCAAGCCATGTGATGATCTAGTGTATTTTGTTTGCTTTTTCTCCCAGAGAACAGGCAACATCACAGACAGTCAAAAGTCTAGGCCTTGCTAGAAAAATAACGAGGAGGCATACACATCAAGGTCATTAGGGACAGTCAGCATGGCTTCACCAAAGGGAAGCCTTTTATGAGGGCATAACCAGGCAGATAGATGATGGCAGAGCTGTGGATGTGGTCTGTCTTGAGTAAAGCATTTGACATGGTCTCCCACAGCATCCTGAGGCAGTGTTGTCTAGATGATTGGGTAGTGAGGTGGATCATCAACTGGCTGCAGGATAGAAGCCAGAGAGTGGTGGTCAGTGGGACAGAGTCTAGTTGGAGGCCTGCATCTAGTGGAGTGCACCAGGGGTCAGTACTGGGACCAGCCCAATTCAATCTATTCATTGATAACTTGGATGAGGGATTAGGGTGCACTGTCAGCAAGTTTACTCATGACACCAAGCTGGGAGGTGTCACTGACACTCCTGCAGATTGTGCTGCCATTCAGTGGGACCTGGACAGGCTGGAGAGCTGAGTGGGGAGAAATTTAATGAACTGCAACAAGTGCAAGTGTAGTCTTGCATCTGGGCAAGAATAACCACAGGTACCAGTATAGGTTGGGCACTGACCTGTTGGAGAGCAGCAAAGGAGAAAGGGACCTGGGTGTCCTGGTGGACAGCAGGATGACCATGACCCCACACTGTGCTCTTGTGGCCAAGAAGGCCAATGGCATCCTGAGGATATCTCCCTTATCAGGAAAGCCTGAGCGAGTAGGGTCTCTTTAGCTTGGAAAAAAGGAGACTGAGGGGTGACCTTATGAATATTTATAAATATGGAAAGGGCAGGTGTCAGGAGGATGGAGCCAGGCTCTGCTCAGTGGCATCTGATAGGACAAGGGGTAATGGGTGTAAGCTGGAACACAAGGGGTGCCACATCAATATGAGAAGGAACTTCCTCACGGTGAGTGTGACAGAGCACTGGAATGGGCTGCCCAGGGGGCTTGTGGAGTCTCCTTCTCTGGAAGGAAGGACAGGTTCCTGTGCAACTTGATCTAGGTGATCCTGCTCTGGCAAGGAGTTTGGACTAGATAACCTTTCAAGGTTCCTTCCAATCCCTAACATTTTGTGAACCTGTGAGATCTGTTAGACAGGTTCTTCCTTTTTGATGAAACCTTCATCACAAGTTTATCGGTTTGTTACCAATCTATGACTAGCTACACGTACACAGCAAACGAGTGATCTCCGCAGCCAGGAGTTCAAAGCTATTCTAGAGGAAGCGCTCATCTCTCTGGTCATGGCAGATCAAAGGGACTGGCTCCGTTGAGTCTCCTGAAGGGACTGACTCTGTTGAGTTCCCATCTAACAGCAGCAACTTGGGTCATCTCCCTCCTGCACCTGGGTCGCAGTGATGCCAAATGTTATTGGGGACTAAGGGTTCCGATTTTTGACAGTTTAAAGAAAACTATTCTAAAAGCTGCTGATTTCACACTAGTACAGAACAATATCAATATAAGCATTTTCCCATCTCCCAAATCAAAGCTCCGTGTGGAACTCCAGAACGCCAACACTTCTCAGTGCCCAGCTGCTGAGGAAGCAGACACTTTAGAACAAGAAGTTCTCCTCCAAGTTATTCCTTCGAGTTTTGGTCATGACAGACAGCATTGACAGAAAGTCACCACCCAGTGGTTACTCAATTGCTTTCTTGGAATGACAGTCGTTTTATTCTGATTTTTAGTTCACAGAACAAACGCCACAACCACTATCGATCCTCTGGAGGCTGCATGCTCTTTGGCAAGGAGTACCGATCTGTGTTTTCAGAGCACCTACCCGGTAGCAGTCGCACACTATCATTGCTCAATCATTTATAACAGGTGAGGAAGAAGGCTGGAAACTAAACCAAATGTATCTTCAGCTGCTCAGGAAAAAGACAAAACATTGCTAGAGCAGCTAAAACAACCTTTTAAATCAATGCATGGGGCTGGTCTTAGGAGGCACGTGTTCTGAAAGGCATTTAAAAACACAAACTCATGACGTTATTATGCACATAATGAACTTGCAAGTATTTGCATGGAATCAGCACGGACACTCTGACACATCAATGGCTTTAGCCATAAATCAGAACACAAAATTTAGCTCACATTAGAACACAACAAAAAGGGTTTAAAGAAACTCCCAGAGAAAAGCCCATGGCGTAAACCCCCTTTCTACCACTGAGCCAGCGTTAATTTAAAAGCCAAGATGCATTTGAAAACATTCACCTGAAACCAAATGGTCCCCAAAGATTAATTTCCGCATTTATACTATTTACAAAACATATTTAACTCAGAGGCATCCTTTTTTTCTGAAATAATTGCCTACAAGATGAGAAGTAAAACACAATCTCAAGCGTCGTAAAGGTAATTGCGGCACTCACTGCTGGTGTCACGTTGATGTATTACCACGTATCAAAGGTCACAGTTCTGTACTCATACATTATCAAATTTGAAAGAGCAATATTCGATTCCGACCAACCTTTAAACTGCCCGGAATGTGTGCGAAAATGGATGTCGGGTTAACTTGGGGTTTAAAAAAATGGAGCTGCGTTTCAGAAGCTGCGGGGTCAATCAAGCCAGACTGACAGGGTTAGGTGTCATTTCTGTGCATCTAATACTCCCTTAGATTATCAATGAAGTGCAGGGCACTGATCACAAGCCAAAGCAGCTGTGCTAACGGAAACCAAGCAGTGAAAAGAACGCGGTAACGCAGGCCTGCGACACAGGGCAATACCTCGCGGACAATAATGAAGGAATAAGGACATAAATCACTATTGAGATAGAATAAAATCCGTGATGCCCACCCCGAAACGTCTGTGGAATCACAGGCCAAAGGCAGCACAACTCCACAGTCCTCTCTGAAGCTGCCACGCAATTCCCTACACTCAGTCGAAGCAGGCTTTCCGTGCCTCTGCTTCAGCATGCACACCAAATTTTGCAGTGGTACAGGGGCCTGACCTCTGAGGGTGGCTAGCTGGCTGGTCGGGCTGTGAGGCAGGAGTTCTCACAACTGATTGCAGCACAGATAAATGGGCCTTATCAGAACCTACTCAACCTTGAACAACTTTTTTCTCGCACATATGCCAGTGAAGAAGCTGGGGCAGCCTTATCCTAGATTTGGTAACACACCAGGCCCTCTTAAAAAAACAACAAACCAAGAACCAACCAACCAACCCCCCGACTACGAAATCCTGAAATCCATATTGATTGAGAACAACCAGCACAGAATAAAAAACTAAAAGGAAATTTAACCCACCAGTGACCACTCTGCAAAAAGCAACCTCACTCGTCCCAGCCATCGTCACAGTCCACATCAGGGTGCATACCGAACAGCTTTTTCAGAACCACGTTATTCTTCAAGAAATGACAACCACAGCAAAGGCAGCAAACAGTTCAACAATCTGTACAATTTGAGATCAGACTCCAACATTTGCTTAATTTAGTAAAATATCAAATTTGGAAAGGGGAGTAAAAACTTAATTAGCATCCAACTTACAAGCAGAAAAACAAGACCGACATGTCATGAAGTCTTTTAAACCCTAAGAATTCACAGTGCTTAATCTCTGCCACTGATTTTACTTCATTTTCAACTGTAGGTAACAACTGGCCATAGCTATGATTATCATTCTAGTTAAAGACACTATGCATATCACAGAAATGCAGCAACAAGGCTACTAGAACAAGAACTTCAACTACGAAGATACAGGATCTCTTGTTTAAATTGAAGTCTGATATAAAAAAAAAAAACCCCAAGATGCACGTATAAACATTCATTTGAAATATTAACTTCCACACTTCTTCCAAAACATGATATAAAAGTTTTCCTAAAATGAGTTTTCTTGGTGTTTCTGTAAACCGTTTTTCTTGTATGCTGAACAACTCAAAATTATGTTTCATCAACCGAGTAGAACAACTTGAGTGATGCAAGGAGTCAGAGGGGAGAGCGTTTCAGGAGAGCTGGAAGGTCTTTGTTGCTTGAGTTTTCTACAAATCCAGCATCTCTACTTTCATTTAGGCAGCAGAAAAGGAGAAAGAAAAAGAATTATTATTTCAATACAAGTTACAAATTTAGAGCTGAATTTGAATTTACAAATTGAACACCCAAAATTGCCAGAACTCCAGCATCTGCACCCCTTGTCTTCTGCTATATCTGATTATTTGAGGAGTTTGCTGCATGCATTTCTTTCTGGCAGTTGCAATCTCCCTTTTGAAAATTACTCTTGTCACACAATAAAAGGAGAACACATGATTTCAAAGCAGCAAAGGCTTATGAAGCCTGAAAAGCATTAGCAGTTGTTTACCAAGAGTTTTAGCAGTACAGCACCGGGTACGCGCAGAAGCAGTCCTGAGGTACGTTCGCTCCCAGTGACTACAGTGAAAAGTAGCTGGTATTATGAGAACCAGTCATTAATCTATGCAAAAAATCACCATGATCAAATTGATTTTATGCAACCTTGAAAGGGGTACATTATGATTCAATGCTTTAGATTTGGCTCTGTTGCTGAGTTAGACAATCTATCACGAATCTTCGAATCGTTTGCTTTAATCTCAAAACTCCATGGTCTGGGAGCAAATTATTGTATAATCAATACGTTTCGTTTTTAAACCCTTCTCTCTATCCTCCCCATCATATACCTCTCTAGGTCTTATTCTTGCAGAGAAAAGATTGAATATGACCTGACAGGACCCCAGAGAGGTTCACAAATCAAACACAACTGTGAAGATAAGTCAAGTTCCTTGAGACTTAGGTTCTTAAGGGACAACTCAATTTTACATTTAAGTGCTGGAGGGAAGTGCTTATTATTAAAAGTTATAACAACTAACTATAACTGTTGTTTAAGCACCCCCCCCCAGTGAAGACCAAGTGTAAGAAACTTCCACCTACTCAGGATGCTATCGTTTTCCTTCAAAAAAGCAGAATCCAGAGCATGAATCACTCCATTTCAGACCAGCAGATACAAACTCAAGTCACAGGTCTGTAAATAACTGTTTCATGAATACTTTCCTTTCATTGAATCAAATATTGGGATAACAGCCAAAACTCTCCTCAGCAAACTACTGCACAGATACTGTCATTTAATACATTCTTAAACAAGAAAAGAATTCGCTGTCCACCAAGCAATCTCCTATTGTTCTCTCATTTTTAAATGCTGCTTTAAACCTAGTGCCTCCTGCAAGGATATTTGTGCAAATCATTAGGAACTTTCAAACTCCCATTCTGAGTTTATTCACTAATAACGTACCTAATTCCAGGTGTTTATGCACTGGATGTATTCATAAAGAGCTGTGTCACCTACACAGTCACTACACACAGAGGTGAAACTTCAGAGGGTCACTACACCAGAAACCTGGAAAGGTTTGCACTTACTATTTCAAGGAAGTAATTGAAACAGATGATTCTGGGATCTAAGCAATAACCTTCAATCACACGACTGGATATTGAACATATCAGGGAACAAAAAACCCAATCTGTAAGAAGGAAGCGAAACATGGGGCTAAATTATGCCTGGAACACTCACTAAAAGAGGTCAAAACGATGACTTGCCAATGAAGATCTAAAACAAATCTTCAAGGATTCTATGCTTGTGAACGTTTAACTTCCTTAGCCCGTGGATATCCTTCCTCATAGTGAAGGATCTAACAAGCCTCACCCCAGAAGCAGTTTGTTTTTAGTAATACCCAATACTCTCGTACAGAATGTGTACTGTATGCAGATTAACACTTTATGATGATTGAGTTTTCAATAGCAGACAACCACTGAACGGTGAACAGTTCACGCACTATGGTACCCACTCACCCATCACCACAGATTCCCAAGTGCACAAGAACTGTTAAGAAACTAGTCTGGAGCCATACATGGAGGGAGAAGTGTTTCTCTGTGTCTTTGAAGGCTAATATCATCTTACTAAAAGTTGTTGCTCTTTTGCTAACTCTGCAAGTGGAAAAGAAATTAAGTTTAAATACTTCAAAAAGATAAATGTTCAGACAAAAAAGATAAAAACAAGTTGCTACTGTTACTTCTAATAGCTAGACAGTCTTTTTTGACTCTGTCATCATTGTCACCTACTCATTCTGGAATTCTTTCTAAAAAACAAACACGTTTCTCCAATGATTTGTTGTGTCCTTACTTCTGACAGAACATAGTATTGACTTGGCCCATGGAATAGCCAACCTCTGCTGTATTTTTAAAAAATTAAAATCTTAAGTTCTTTCCTCTCTCTTAATACCTTGTTCTGACAGACAAAACCACTCCCCCTTCCCAATCTCACTTCATTGTTCTTTAAATCCTTCCAATAGCTTACACCCCGTGTACCAAAGGTGATTCAACCCTCTTGTTCTTGACTTCAAGGCGTGCCTCTAGCGATAGACTTTTGTTAGCCTCTAGGCCAGTCCATAAATGAAATAAACTTCTGCATCATCTATCATTTGCCTTCGCTTGTGAGCTTCTGCTTTGCCTACATGTAGGCTTCCCGAGTAGCAGCCTGCTCAATTTTGCTTGTCATCTAGGCCACAGGAAGAGAGGGGGTTTTTGCAGCATTCCTCAAAAGCTGAGATTTTCACAGGACCAGGCTTTCCCATACTTTTGAGAGAAACTAGGAGTCAAGTACACAGTAGGAAGTCAGAAGACAAGAAACATGGAACCACAGCACTTGCCGTATTTTTCTTACTTTCCTCCACCTCATCGTTTAAGTCAGTCTGCAACTGCACTAAATAGTACTGCCAGGGGCTGTAGGTTTTTGCTCCACACACTCCTAAGTCTTGGAGGTTACAAAGACACGACTAAGTGTGGCTACTCCTGTTCTTTGAGAGGTACTTTGGGATTTTGATCCAACTGCTGTCAGACAGGCATCTTTTACTACTGCCACACTTGCAGTACACCAAAGCCAGGAAGCAACTGCTGCAGAAACAGAATCCCCTTCTCACATTCACATCAGGACTGGGGCACACATACTTGGCACAAGCAACACGCCAATGCCTACTGTAAGTTGGAGAAAACCCAGATCCCATTACTGTGATATGTATCTTCCTGAGTCTGAATCGACTTGCAGATTAATTAACCCTCTACCACCATTTATTATAGCTGCTATAAAATCCTGAAAAATTCTAAACACCCATCTTTCTGCACCAGAACACTCTTTGTATCTTTTTCAAGCTTTCTAAAGTAGTCGGTGCAATTTTGGGTACGAAAATTTTACAGAAAAACTATTGTGTGCTTAAAACTCACACATTCTTCCCCTCCTCAAAAATTCAAGGTGGCCCTAGGTCTTTTAGCACTTGTTTTCACATCAGATTGGCTGTCTCCACTTAATCCTCCATTGACACAATAAATGAGGTATCAAGCGTGTCTACGGCAAGCTGTTAAGGTCCCATTTAAGACTACTTTGAGAAACAGCAACCTACCCATACTAGATACTGGGGCTTCTCTAAAAAAAATTTCATATTTTGAACAGCCTAAGGAGGATCAATTTCCTTGACAAAACAGGACATCTAATAATAGACATTTTCCAGGCTACTGAAAAAATTATATGAATGAAAAATGAAAAATACAGCTCCAGTATCAGCAGATCTATTCTCAGTCAATTCAATAGACAGCATATGCAGCTCAGTGGCTGCTTTCCATGGCAAGGACCTAAAATCACTCCACAAAAAAGCCTGACACAGGAGGTACACATCCTTAGAAGGGAATATTACATGGACCTTGATTAATATCTTCTCAAGTGACAGCAATTCATGCATTCATATCCCATATGAGGGATTATGATACCAAGCGTTGCCTGTTTTTAGTGTTCAAAATGTGAGTATACTTAAACTCTTGCTGTGCTGAATTACTGAAATACTTCCTATTTGGTGTGCTCCAAATAAATCAGCCTTTAAACAGATACATTGGTGTGATACAAAATGCAATGCAGAGATTAACATCTGGAAGCCTTACAAAATAACGAGTAGACTCTGTCACCTTTCAGACAACCTTATTCTGATCCTGTTCTAGAAAATAAAACTATATTCTCTTAACATAATAAAGAAAGCATTCCCTTGTCACGTTTTGCCCAGTTCTTTTCTCATACAGCAAGACACTCTTGGAAATGGGACTGCTTTCCTTCCACTCCCAAAGATAATCACATACAAGGTGTTTTAGCATTTGTTTACATACCTAGTCAGACACCTACAAGTAATCCTTACTATACAGAATATAGGCATGTGATTAAAGACTAATCAAAATATTAATTGCAATTTATTTAGTGAATGAGGAAAAGAAAAATTCTTCATTCATCTACAGATCAAACTTGATTCTGATTGATGTTACAGGTTGAGTTTCTCAGCCAATCACAAAAATTTCAAAAACAAAGTAGAATGTGGAAAATTAGTAATTGTTCAGATAATAATTGTGTCTCATATGAAGACAGAGATACTAAGATCATTACTAGAAACATGTTTTTACTGTGGAGGGCTCCGGAGCTACTAAGATTTAACTTTTTGCTGCCTTTACTTTGGGATCACTCTGAGATCAAGATAACAGATTTAAAAGTGGTGTTCTTCCTCCCATATAGCGAGGTACACAGAGAACACCACACAAGACAAAACTCTTATCAGAAGTGCTCTTAAATCAACCCAGTAAAGCAATCAACAAATGCCTAACGCATGTATTCCAAAACCATCCAATTGATTATTGAATACCTCACGTCCAGGCATCGAGAAGGCTCTGTAGTCCACTGTTACATTTAACAGAAAATACATAACAAGCATGCTTACGTGGAAAACCTATTGACTAAAAAAAGTAATGTTTCCAACATATTCATTGTTACAGTGGAGCACCAGCAGACTTCAGGCAGAGTAAGGAATGTGTTTGACAAATGCACGGATGCTTCGCTATTGATGAGGGATCAATTTCTGCTCTGCCAAAGCCGTCTTAGCCACGTCTAGACACGCTCCTTTTAAGGTGCCTTAGTCCTTCTGATCGTCCACAACGTCACCAGAATAACTGCATACTGCAGAACAGAATGTCTCCTCAGTTCTAGGAATCACAAAGAAAGTATTGCTGCTAGATGTCTTTATTTTCCTTTAACAAAATACACAAAGGCACAAAGTTTACTTATATCTTGTCATTATTGTACAGGTATAAATAGTGCTTTGTATTCAAGTACAATCAAGTGCAGAGACTTCCTATATTTGATGTAAACACAAAACAGTTTTGTATGTACATGCCACTAGTTCATCTGCAATGCAAATACCAAAGGAGATGTCATTTATCTGAGCGCCATTTAACTGAATCCTGTCAAAAAGTTAGACAATGAATAACATTAACACCACTGTAATGACACTTCCATTCGCTTAAGTCAAATGTCAAATGACATTTTTAGCTTGTAAACATCTGTGTATTTCAAATGTACTCAATTCAACCTCACAGGGAAGCATTACAAAGTATCTTAAGTCCACTAGAGCAAACTTACCAAGTCAGCTGCTGCCAGTAACTGCTCTTTATGTGTGACAGGTAGGTCACACGTAAGTGATGTCAAATTACAGGTCACCCTTTGCAAAGTTTAAACTTTAAAGTTTTTAAGTATGCAAACTGAATGATAGCTACAACTGTTAAACTTCAATCAACTATACAGTCTGTATATTAACTTAAAAGTCACACACTGTATTTACAACACTCACTTTTGCACATAGCTTTGACATACTGTGGAAGTTGAGGCAGTTTAAGCTCAAGCAAGATTTTTAAGTTGTACCATTAAAAAAAGCTCACCTGAATAATAACAACAGATATGAACAAAGCTAAAAACTAGCTACAGAAGGCACTTGAAGTACTTTGTTCTGTTTTCACTAAAGATTCTTCGCTTTGTTCAGCTGAAATAGACTCTGAAATAGAGTCTTCAGTTGTTGAAATGCTTTCTGTTTCTTTTTCAACTTCAGCTGGCTTATCATTCAGCTGCGCAGGGCTTGGTGCTTTATCATCTGTCTCATTTGTTCCAACAGTCTGGGCCACACCTCCTCCTGATTCTGTGAATAGAAAAAATGATGAAGTAACCAATTTGAGAGGTAGCTAATACCCTTAACAAGCAAACAAAACTACATTTTGCAATCTCACACAGTTTAGGACCAAGCACTGCAAAAACATCCCAACTATGAAAGTATTACTTCTCATTTGTGTATGTTCACCCTCGATAGAATTTTTCCCTTGTGAAACACTCTCAGAAAAGACATTATGGCAACTCAGCTTTTTTGTAATGGAAATGTTACCAACTGCATAGCTTTTTCTGTACGAGTTCACACAGAACCTACAAATTCTATGCGGTGGAAACAACTTTAAACATAAGAAACCAAGTAACTAGGAAAAAATATTAGAATAATCTAGCTCTCAGTATCTCAAAACAGCCAGTGAGAATTGCCGCATATGCTCCATCTTTCCACAGGAAGCAGAGGAACCACACAGAGCAGCAGCTTTACTTTCAGTCCAGGAGTTTCTCTGATAATAGGTAACTAGAAGAACAATCAAGTGTGTTTATAAGCACTCTCTCTAAAGCAATAAATTCTAGCTTCACAACAGGATTTCAGTGTGCATAAGAACTCAGAGTCACATTTTGAAAAACTGAACACCCAACGTTGCACTAAATGACACAGAGGTACTACAGAACGATGCTGCAGAACGCTTATTTCTTGACTAGCATTTGTCAATACTACACAGCAGTAACTAGTACCGTGAAAACAGACTGCAAAACTGACACAGAAACGCTAGCCTCATCTGACGTTTCTAATTTCACATTTATGAAAGCATGCTGGGGTCAAAGTAAATCGGGGTGCTTCAGATTGATATTCAACAGAAATCAAGCAGGGCTGAAAGTTTTGGAATTGTTGCTCAGGCTTCCTAGGTTACGACTGACAGGAGGATCTGAGGCACATCCTGTCACCAGGAACTCAAAAACCTTCTTGCCAAGCACAGCTCCAAGTACAATGTATTTCTCTTCATCTAGCTAGTGCCAGGTTCCACTTCAGACTTAGTGCAGCGCAGTTTCTCTACTTATTCCTCTGACTCGATCTTTCATCTCAAAAAGTTTGCAGCCAACTTACCCCCAGATTCAGCTTCCTTCCCTACTTTCTCAATCACAAGCTGCTCAATGCCTTCCCTGGCTTCTAGTTACAAAAATTCTCTGGAGCCATCTGTCAGAAGGTCAATTCTCTTATTTGTGTCCAAGTAAATTAATGTTTCTAGTTTCTTTCCAGGCTCCTACTCTCTCTTGCTGCACTTCAATTTCCTTCTTCATCCCACCCCAGTCTGTGCTCAATCTTTATCTCCCAAGCTGACAGTTTTCTTTGTCTCATCTCTGCATTTCTTCTTCAACCTCAAACTCTATGAATAAGTTTTGGCCTTTTCCTGCCACAACCCCTCCATGCTTGAGTTTCATTGCTTCCTTATTGCTGCTGCTCAGGCTCAAGCCCAAGTACAGCACGTGAGGATGAGACAACTGGTGCTCTCTCTACTCATTTATAGCACAGCCCAGCCACTATTTGTATACAGCTTCAGTCCTGCAGCCCTCAAATGAATGCTGCTTAGCTCCCTGTTGAATTTTCTTAGTACAATTGAATCAGTTCGGTCACAACAATGCTGAGCATCTACAATGTGTTCGAGGACAGCCCGAGGGACAATCAGCCACTAGAAGAAAGCAAAAGCTTCTAACAAAGAAGAAAACCTGAGCACCTACATGTTCTAACTACCTACATTCATAGGAACAGAAGGATGTGGATTTCATTTTTACAAAAAGACGTAGTACGGAGACACTGCTTCTTTAAGCGATAATTGTCAGATATGACTTTTCCCTAGACTTTGTTTTCTATTAAACTTAAACTCATGAAACTCTCCAGAGCATACAGTTAAAACAAACCTAATTACACGAAGAGTCTTGATCTAATGCTTCAGTTTGAAAGAGTCATAATGAACCAAAGAGTAGGGCCTTTAAATGAGAAGTCGGCGCAATCATAGCAAGTGGTGCTACTAACTCCAGCTACAAGCATGTTTAACCCTCATTAAACATACACAGTGATTCCATCTTAAATACAGCCATCAACCAAAAGCTTGCCTAAGTCGATTTGATCTCAACATTCATTATGTTATTGTAAGGGCAGCAGCCAAGAAGAAAAAGCTCTGATGTCACTCCGATGACAACAGGAAAATAGTGCCCTTGATGATTAATAGTTAATCCATGATTAACTTAAGAATGTAGTTAAACTAACATGATCTCAATAGCAAAGAGTCTGATACTGGCCTGAGGCAAATTTAAGAGCTGTTTCTAAGCAACTTTAAAAATACCTGCTCCTGGCTGCAAGCTCTTTTCTCCCAGCACTCCTACTTAACGCTGCGTATGTAGAACAGCACACGTACTTCAGTGTAACAGGCAGCCACTCCTCTTCATGTTGCAGAGGGTAGTTCACTACGTAACCAGTGAAATCACAATACTGCATCACTATTGAATTAAGCAGAAGTCTGCCTGTTAACTGGTAGTTTACAAGAAAATGATATAAAAAATAACAATAAAATATAGATACTTGTACTTAGTGTAGAAAAACAATGTTAGTACCACTGATATCTGAATGACATTAGAGTTCCACGCCATTTCGAGACCTTTGAGGTAAGTTTTCTTCACTCCTGTAGCTATTCATTAGGATACACTTTCACACAGTGCCAGTGTCTGAAACACCTCAAAGGCACATGGGCTTCACAACAGTCTGTGTTGGTGGCTTTGATATAATAGGAAGCCGTCTTGAAGCCTTTGGAAAGAAAAAGAAGCCTCATAATGGTATAGCTTGTGATTCTCTGCACCCTTTAGGTCCTAACCAAAACAGCAATTACATTGTTTAGCAAAACTGTGGTAGACTGGAAACCTAATACAATTTTAAACCAAAAGAACTTGTTTACAAGGTCATTAAACTCAAGGTGAGACAACCCATTTCTGCTTGAGAAATCACTGAATGCTAGCTTTTTTAGCTGAACTAAGAAAAGAGTGCAGCAAGCAGAAAAATCACATCTCCGAAAACAATGGATTACAAAAACAGCTCGTGGCGTCCCTATGAAAGCAGAACATGCCTGGTCAAAAGGCAAGGCAAATATCTGGAATGGAAAGCCACTCCAGTTTATTTTTTTTAAAAAAAAAAAACCCAAACAACCCAAAACAATGCAAAACCACAACAACCAAACACACAAAAATTCCACACAATCAACCACCAGACACAGTATCAACACACTGAACAGTTCTGGCCAGAATAAATACTCAAGCTCATTTCTGAAGTCTTTTGTCCTGTACCAGTTTTATTCCTCAGGTAGTTTTACTCCTAAAGCTCAATCTGTAACACTTGCCCAAAGCCAAGATCTACTTTTGGCAGAACTCATAAGAAAGCATGTACTAGAAACACCGTTGTGCTTGGAGAACACCACTAGTCATTTCCTCTGTTAAACAAACAAATTAAGTCTCTGCCTTTTGAATGAAAAGCCTTTCAAACATACTAGCCTTTGCTGTACTCCAAGAATCCTTAGAAGTGACAGAACATAGAACCATCATGAAATACTTCATCAAGATGGTCAAGGAAATACATAAAACCAGTAGACGACACAGAAGTCTGCCTTCATAAAATGCTGAGCACGATGGTGAAACTAAATTCAAAAGCACCGCTGAACATCAGCGTTTCATGGTGAATATCTGGTGCCGAAGCAGTCAAATTTGGTTTCAGCTTTCAAAACATCGTTAAATGCTAAATGTGAATCAAGAGCAGTTTGACAGGCCTGAGACAGCACACTGTTACTGTAATGAACAGAAGTCTTCCCCAGACCTATACCTCCATGACAGCACCACACCTTAACCTTACTAATAGATGAATGTATTCCTGGAGTGCAAGGCTCAACCGTCTGTAAGCAGTCATGTTTCAAACTGGAGTTCTGATGAAAAAAGCAACGTGCTGAAAACTATGTTCTCATTCCTAAGAGATTATGGTGGCAAGCTGCAGACAATGAATGCACAGTGACAAACACAGGGTAGCACTGGCCTGCCTGCACAACGAAAAGACATTTTTCTCAGAGAGCAACTGTGTAAAATATTAACATGTACTCTATTTCTGTCTGCTTAATAATTATCAGACCAGAATGGTTAATATCATCTTAGAGATGATTCCGAAAAGAGCAGACATTTAAGCCAGATAAAGTCAAAAGTCTGTATAACAACTACTACTTATACCTCTTCTGAAAAATCTCACCATACTCTTCCCATCAGGAAAAGAGAACTGGGGAACAAACCCCATTGGTTTATTTAAAGGGTCATCAAGCATTGGAACAGGCTGTCCAGGAAGATGGTTGCATCATCATTCTGGGATGTGTTTAAAAGTCATGTAGACATGGAGCTTAGGGACATGGTTTAACAGGGAGCTTGGTACAGTTAATGGTTGGACTCTATGATCTTAAAGGTCTTTTCCAACCCAAACGATTTTTCCTATATTTTTCCTGGAACACTTGAGAATATTCTGCTTCAAAAACAGCAGAAGTCGTTAGGCACTTTGATGAAAAACAAGAGTGTCACAGTAATTCTTAAGATTTTACATTTTTTACATCACCTATAAACTGATTCAGCATCTTGAAACCATTGAAGACATATTGATACACATTATTTCAGTGATAATACCTGTTAAATTATCACCCCTCTCTCCCAAAACTTTCAAGAAAATGTAATTATGGATAATACTCTGAAACCCTCGAGACAAACTCCTCCAAGAGCTGAACATATGTCTTTAAGGGATTCCCCATTTGACTTACACAGAGGAAGATAAAAGTTGTGAAGACCTCAGTAGCAAATAATGTCTTTTCTGTAAGAATTTGCTAACTTGACAAGTAGCCAAGAAGCTTCTAACATACCCTTTACCACTGAAAAATGTTGATGTCATTTGAGGACAAAGATGCCATTTGCATCATCTTAGCTTTGTGCATCTGATTTCAGTCTCAGTTTCACACTAATAATTTTTGTATTGAAGTAAGAGCGCACCATAGCACAGAAAAAGAAAACAAGTTTTCCCCATAACACACCCACAGCAGACCACACAAGAGATGGTTACGTAGATGACTTCAACGCTGGTCTCATGCAGCCTTCTCAGACAAAGTGAAAGAAAAAAGGCCAGAAAGGCCAATACCACTTGGTACTCCCTGTTAAAAGACAGACCAGCTGAGACATTGAGTTACACTGACAGTTTTCCACTGCTGGTAGGTTTCTAGCCTGATTGTCAGGACTGTACACTACTCAACAGCTTGCCCTACAGTCCCTGTTTAAAGCAAAATCTCATCAGGTACTCAACAGCACATCTAACTGCCAATTTGCTGGGTTCAAATTATAATATCTGGAATCTTTTAAAACACTGCATCTTCCTGTTGGCTGTACACCAGATGCCTACTGTATCTGCAACTATAAAAGGTCTCAAAAGGAACTACCTTAAATTAAAATTGACAATTTGTCTTTGAACTCCCTGCAATTAAACAAGGCAGTTTTACTAGATTTTCCTGCCCTGAGGAAAACAGCAAAAGGAACAAAGGCAGAAATTCCAACACACCTCAATCAAGTGACTTGCTAAACACAGTGAAAGTTAATCACTTTGAGATATAGTCCCTTCTTAACTATTTGGGTAACTATTTTCTATTTGCTTACATTAGAGTGAAAGATTTTGTGACATGATCATTTGAATGAGACATTGCCTAATATGAAGAAATTTTAGGGTACAGTACAGAAGACAATCATATCAGCAAGCCAAGATAAAAGCAGGAACAAAAAACTGAAAACATTACCAACTGCACCCACTACTACCAAGTTAGAACAGATCATTACAGTTGGTAGGATCCAACAACCATCATTTAGTCCAACCATCCAATCAATTTCTAGTCCAACTACCTGACCAATTAAGGCCTGAACAAAAGTAAAACCATATTAAGGGCATTGTCTAAGTGTCTACTGAATACTAAATTGGGGCATCAACCACTTTGCTAAGAAGCCTGTTGCGGTATTTGGCTGCTTCTTATAAAAACAGCTAATCTAGACAGAGAGCCACATGACAGGGAGATTTCACTAGACAGTAAAAAAGGAGCAGATTTCATGAGATTAGCACACACCTTTTGTCTGTTGAGTTTCCTGCAGCTTTTGCTCTCTTGGCTCCGCCGGCTCAGTTTCAGATTTCAGTTCTGTAGATTTCTTTTTCTCAAAGCTGAAGTCTGGAAGTCGTGGAGCCTGAGGTCTAGTTTTTCTTGCAGGATTCAGAAAGAAGCAGTAGGCACACCTAAATGCTACATAAAAGCACAGCCAATAAATAGACTCGCTACCAAATTTCACATTTCACCTTTATTCCTACACTCACCAAAATCCTAAAAGCAGGATGAAATAAGTGACTATCAGTAACTGACAGTACCTGCACCAAATTTCCACAGTATGTAAATTTGTACATAGTTCCATTTTTGACTTCAGTGTACGTTTGCATCTTAAACTGCTTTTAGCTCTGCTGCACTGACAAGTACTGCCCACCAGCGTGAAAGATTTGACCACAAGGCACGTAACTAATACAACTCAGTACCAGACACCGGCGTGTAGTATTATTCTGCTCTTTCCTACAAAATAATTAAGTTGGCTTTTTTTTTTCCTCCTTCATTTGCCACTTGACTCACCCTTGGAATAAGGAGATACCATACAATCGAAAAGGTATGCCGTGCTCTGCTTTTTGAGGACGACACTGTTCCAGTGGTGCTGAAGAACAGGCAGCTCTGTTCTGGACAAGTGCTGGATACCACTTAATGCACATTCCCTCCCAAGACAAGGTAGGAGGTGACAATTTCCCATACAGTTGAACTGTGAATTCACTTGGGCTGAGATGACACATACATTATATTTCTTCAGTTCTACAGGACATGTTCAGCGTATTCCTACAATGTTGTTCATTTACTCAGATAAATCTTTTATTTCTTTATTTTTATTTTTGCTTAATTTCATAAGGATCCCTTATTTCATAAGTTTCAGGCTTACACTTGTGGTAGCAAGGAGGCAAACTAAAACACCTGTGTTCAATAAACAGCTGTGTCTGTCTCCAGCTACTGTCAGCTGTAAATTCACAAATAGGCCCCTAGGGCTCGTTCCCACTCCTTTTCCAATACCATCCCAGTATCTTCTTGCCAAAGCAAGATTTTAAGTTCTGGTAAAAGACACTCTTTAACGTCAGATAGTTTCTCAGCATAAACCCTTCAGAGAAACATTCACAGCCAGTAGCACTTTTCAGGAATGTCCTGAAAGAACATTATTTCTACCAAAGTTTTCTACACATAAAATACTTGGCTTGAAGCTTGCAATAAAGTCCTTCTTAAAGTGTGGAAGTGAATCATTAGATACAAGGTAGTAAGCTACCATAAAAAAATGTTCCTGTAAGAAGCAGCATTTCACAGTGTCAGTTCAGTACTTAACCAAAATTAAGTATGATATATGTTAGTTATGAAATGTAAGCAGATTCATAAAGACTCTACCATAGATTAGCTCTTACCTATGTATTCAAACTCCTCCTTCAAAGCCATACCATTGTGAGAAAAACATTGCTGACATATAAGGGCATACCTAGAAATCATGAATTTTATATAATTACATACCTTTAAGAAACAACACTCTGAAGACAGATGCATCTTACCTTAGACATTCACCTATAACTTAGATACTTACTCTTTACTAAAGAAACTTACTCTTTTAAAGCAAACTAAATTAGTCCATTAGAGTTTCTAAAGTTGGTTTAAAAACAGTGAAACATTCTTAGGTATAATTTAAACCCCACGTTTCAAGGTATTTTTAATACTATTATCAGCAAATTAAACGTCAAATTAAGTCTGTGTTTCATTGGAATGCAGTCAATACGAAAAGCGACCATAGTTAACACAAGTTCTGGTATGTCTGGGCAGTTCTGAAGGCAAGGTACTAAAGCCAAAGTAATTGTTATTTCGTTTTTCTAAATACAATTCATTCACCCACCAGAGCAGAGATTTTCCTTTGTATCACATGGCTAATATCACCCACAGCAAAAATTAATTTTGTAGGAAATACGGTAGCTTTTTGGCAAAGATTTCAGCTGAAGCACTGAGAAAGGGTAGATTCATTATGAAAATTTCAGACAAATTAATTTGCAATTATTTTAATTTTGATACAGCTGGCTTAAATAAAAAGATTAAGCAGCTTCCTGTCTCTTAAGTGTTTAGTTATTTCCTTTAACAACATTTTACCTGTTTTGAGGACCATCGCCAACCAAATATTCAATAACTCTATCCACAACTCCTCTTTCTCGAGGAAGAATAGGCCTTGCCAAAGGAGGGCCTGGAGGATGAAGACCTAGGAAGACAGAAACTATGTCAAAATTACTTTCAACTATATTAGATATGATATTTCTCAGTGTGCGCTAATGTCATCAAATAATTGCACTTACTTCAGACATGGCCATATTTTAGTCTACTAGGAAAGCTGTAACGCTTAAACCCACATCAGTTGAACGTTTCTCTTCTCCTCCTTTACAGAATCACAGCTTATAATCTTATTTAATCACTATACTGTTATACCTTGGACAGGGAATTGAATGTATAATTTCTAAAGAATCTAAGGCATCAATACTATTTGATGCTTACTCTCAAACAGAGGCTTTTTAAGCAAAGAGAAGTTGTGTACTTTCAGATTTAAGCCAAGTCAAAGCAGCCAGAAGACCACCATCATTTTTTTTACATCCTATGGGTTTAACAAACTACTACCAAAATAAAGCTCCATTAAGAACAAGTTAACAGCAACAGGCAGTTGGCACTACCTTCTTCACCTCTGTTAACACAAGGCCGTGTAAGCAGACCACTGGCACAAACTTGTCTTTCCACAAACATCTGTTCTAAGACGACCCGTCTACAAGCTGTCAACTCCCACTTATGCAGCTTTCAATTCCTACATCTTCCTTCCTTTCCAGTCTTAAAATAGATGGCACTGGGCATAATAAGCAAAACAGTTTGGTAAGAAACTGAATCTTACAGATGGGAACAAGTAACTAAGCATCTGAAACTTTTTCCCCAAGGCCACACTCCTGCGCTTACATAGAACGTCTCTTGGCCAGAAGGTATTCAGTTACAGTACTTTTGAACAAACAGAAACCAGACATATAGTCTGGAAAGTAAGATAATTAAGTGAGCACATGGGAAGCAGGGAGAAGGCTTAAAAAGTATTTCCATAAGACCTTTATGAATTTCATTCAAACTGCCACAAAAACCCATGTTTGTGTGGGGGAAAAAAGCCAGCCCTTTCAGAACTCTAAAACTGAGATCAACAATCAACTACAAGCCAACAGAAGATGAAACTATACAACTGACAGATTCAGTTTAATTCAAAGACAATTTACTTCTGATGGTGCAGAAGATCCACCTATACAAGTTCAACATAGTCAAGAAGACTAGACAGAACAAAAGATTAACTAATAGTGTCAGTTTTTGTATGGAGATGAGAGAAAGAAACCATGCAAGCATTCAGTATAATTAATAAAAGTAAAGTTTTCAAGACACAAAAAGCAACCAGTGTTTTCTCAGGGTTTGGCCTGTGGTTATTCTCAATATAGTCAGTATAAAATTATGTACGAAAGCCACAGCTTAAAGGAAAGGCTTTGACTGATAACAGTTTCAGCTTTCAATGTTCTTAGCCATTTGCTGTGCTTCCAGTATTTTTTTCCTGGAAAGGTATGTTTCATAGAGTCCTCCACAACGCTAAACAAAGAAGTAGCTAAAGGGTAAAACAAACTATAGCCACCATGAGGACAAAAAAGTCTTTGAAAAAAATCCAAATAAAGGATTACCAAGAGAGTATAGTGTATTAGGAAGCTGAACAAATTCAGAAGGAGAGAGAAATGAAAGATACCAAGGAAAAAGCAGTGGACTGCAAGCTTCACAGCAGACAGGTTTCGTTTTCTTGTAGCACCTCGGCAAGGGACAACACCATGACACGCAGTCATAGTTTCCAACACAACTGATACTCTTATACGCAGAGATAACGCATACACCTTGATTATACACAAAGGTTATTTGAAAAGATGATCCACGGCAAGTTTTAAATTTAAATGAGCACGAAAGGTAGCCGCCAGCCATCACCATCTCTACCTTTTACCTCTGACAAACTGAAGCAACGAAGACAAATAATCAAATATGGCGTAACGTGTCAGATCATGGTAAACCTCAAGCTGAACGCCACGCGCAGCTAGCCTCTCACCCTCTGTGGCAAAAGCCAGAAACACTGTAGGAATACACATTTTCAGAGGTGACCTCTTGAGGTGCTGCACACAGACTAATCTTGCCATTTATGTGGCACTATTTCTAACAGCACAGCTTTTCAAAACATCTCTCGAACACTGGATCACTTACTGGACTGTCCCTAAATCTTTATAACCATAATAAAATTTGATCAGTAAATTCTGCATTTAGAGCCTCTCAATAAGCACAAAAAACTTCATGTTCAACACAATCATTACTGAAATAACCCTTCTTTTCACATGAGAACTAAATTCAGGAGTTATCAATCAGTGAACACATTCCCAAGTTACTCCATTCTGTCAAGAAGCACAAACCCAGACTAAGAAAACCCTAACAGCAACAAGGCAGAAAATATTCAGTACAACAAACTGGACCCCTAAAACTTTATTTCATAGATTCTGAAAAAGCTGTCCAAAGAAGAGTTTCCCAAAGCTTAAAAAAAATCTGGAAGATCAAAAACTTTCATTTTAAAAACTGAATGGACAATGTCTGACGTAAGTGTGACAAAGATCCGGAACACTGCTATAATCTGCAATAAAATTAGAAACATCAAATAATTCTGTGGCTAACATTCAAATACATGCTTAGCCTTATATTCAAAAAACCAAATTTTTACATGACCTATATATTATCAACATATGAAAAGTTTGTACAAGTTAATAAACAAGACAAAAATTAAGTTATATAGAATGAAACACCACAACGTACTCCAAGAACAGCTTCAATTACCTACTTACTCATAACTTAACTCAAACATCTTAGTTCTCATGCTGTTATGGACACCAGTAATTAATATAAACATCAAAAGCAATCATTGTAGAAAGACTGGTCATTTCTGCAAAGCTTGGCAAACTCTCAACTACCTGCTGGTTATTAATTTTCAAACATATGGAAGCTCTGTGGTAATGCACGTTAAATTGATTCTCCTCTACAAAATACAGTACAATGAAAATGAACTATTAATCTTCTCTAAAGTAGAGATAATTAATTCATATTTGTTGCAAGCCATGCATAAACTTAGATGCAATGACATTTTTCTTACAGATACTGAACTTACAAATTTTTCACTACAGCCACATGACTGAAATTTCATATGACTGGAAGGTTTGGTGAAAACAAGAGAAAACAGGGCCTCTACATTAACAGCCAATTACAGTGGCCTCCATTGCACAGAACAGCATGGTTTGTCAAAATACCAGTTATTACTGAAGCACTATTAGTGAAAAAGCCAAATGTGCCTGTAAAGCATTACCACAAAAGCATCAAATGTTTTTATTAACAGACTTGGCAATCTCTCTTTCAAACAAGTCCTTTTTTTCGCCTAAACCATTTCTGCAGTAAAGGCTGATTTTCTCTAATGTGCCTACATATTCTCCTAAGAAGAAAACTGTTATGTAACTGACAATTTATTATGTAGGCAGCCTGTCAACAAGAAGTTTGCAATTTTAAGCCCATTCAGGAATTATCAGTCAGGAGGTTTCAGTAAACATGGTTTGTAAACAAACGACCAGTTTCCTGGTACAAGGAGCTGATTTCTGGTACTTCAAGATTTGCTAATAATTTACATTTAAGGTTGACTTCAGGGACTAAAAAAAAAGTAGTAGTTTAGTAAAACAGTTACTAACAAACAACAAGGCTTAACGGACTCTGCAGACCCTGTTCCACTATACCAAACCACACAAACAGGCATTTTAACATTCAATTGCCCAGTATCTTCCATTGAGAGATTGGGTGTCAATTCACACTTTTCAGACTATGTCATGAAGTTAGTAAGCAATAACATGTCATTTGTAAGACAAAGTCAAAAATCAGGAACGCAAGGCAAGAAAGAGCTGCTATTGACCACTGTATAAAATGCAAAGAACTCCACATTACAGTGGTGCTCAGAAGATTTGTGGCAAGTTGCAGACCTTATGATTTCAAGTCAACATTTTAGCTCCTTTCCTGCCTCGTGACCCAACTTGCCAGATATTTTGCAAATTTTGCCTGGCACTGACCATCCCTTTACGTCCACGAGAACAACGAGACCACCAGTCTCATTGAAAACTCAGTCAAACTCTCCCATTTTGCTATTCCTTGTATGCAATTTAATTTGTGTTCTATTTAATGAAGTCCATTGTACCTCTGGACACCAAGTGAGAAATCCAGGCAAAAGTATGTTCAGGATACAACAACCAATTTGAAGGGTTCAAATTTCTACCAGATTTCAGCCTTTTGCCAAAATCAACTCTCATGCCAAAATAGTAATGTGATTTTAGAAGAATTCAGCTACAACACAGACAACTACTCTGGTGTATCTGGCATTTTACATTTTAATCTATGAGTGCAGATTGCATGACTATACTTCCTAGAGTAAAACTTTAAATGTCAAGATGCACGTTAAAAAATATGCGCAGGGTTTAGCAAGAAACATGAATGTATTCTGAAAGTGTTCTCCTCTGTACCTGATTTATACAAGTGTAGGGCTCTTCTAAACTAAGAACATAAAAAGGTATGCGATATTGTTGACTACAGAATACTGCAAAGTTTTATTGCCATTTAAACAAAGAAGCCATAACAGTTAAATGAGCTCAGGCAATAGGTTTCAGCATCAAAAGGTGCCAGCTGTAAAGAGTTATGGCTAATTGAATATGGAACCCTTGCTTAATCAGATAACTGCTCTGCCATTTCCAAATGAAATGCCATTTCCATACTACCTGAAAATGGCCAATTTTATTGGTAACCAGAGAAAACAATATAAACAGTAAACAACATTAAATGGTCTGTTTACCCATTCCAGGCACTGAAGTGGCAGGAGATCCAGGGCGCCTTGGTAAAACATTTGACTGCAAAGATGGCACCACAGTTCTTTCTGGGGTTCCACTCGGAGCTGATGTGTCTCTCTGCACATTAGGAGATGCTGGAACCACTGATTTTGGAGAACCTTGTTTAGGAGTTGCAGGTGAAGTTGTAGAAGCGTTTCGTTGAGCTGTGGTCCTCTGACGAATTTCTGACAAGAACACGTGCAAACTGACTTTAACATCAAGCATTATAAGCAAAGTATTAGTAAAAGCACATTAATATTGTTATTCCAATCAGCAAATTACAGCTTAACAAAAGCAGAAAGACCCGTATCTAAAGATCACCGGCTGCCTGGCTAAGCATATTAGAAATAAACACCACACAGAATTATTGCATTTTAATAGCAATCATCATTAGCTGTTAAATACTTAGAGCAAAATTACTTCAGAAGAAAATCAGCAGAGGCTGATACAGAGGTGAACAGTCAGATTCAAACAACATTGTACAGACAGAACTGACCGCTGTTTTTTATACTGGTTTAAACATACTTCCAAGAATTTAAACAAAAAAATGTCCATGTCTAAAATGACCCAATTGTACACCCCAAGAATGCCTACACCTAAGGTTACTACAGACTACAGAATTAGTTTGAACAGACTCATCTGACTTCCTTAACAAGTGAAATTAATATTCGAATTTGACTTTCAATTCATCTCCCTGAGCTTCAAGGTTAGAGAGATTTTATCTTTATGACTTTGTGTCATGCTGGAACAATGTAAAAGCTTAGCAGGTATTTTACAGGTCCACTAGCAACAGGCCACCAGAGATGCTGAAGTCTGTATGAATGATCCCTGTCCCCAAAAGTGCAATACTACTACCACACTGAGCTCCTGCATGGGCTGGAAGAGGCAGAGAGCGTGTGACATCAGCTCACACTGGCTAAGACTTGCTACCTCTGAAATACTAGGTCAAGCAAAGATACTCAGTTGAAAATTTGCCAACATTAGAGCCACAAAATTGCAACATACATAGCCCATATGTTCTTGTCTATTTATCTGTATGAATAATTAGGATCAATATATGCCAGAAGAAAGAATATAAGCCTCTTTGGTAGCATTAGTTAGAAGACTACAACTGCACATATCTAAATAGTCTTCCACAGACCTAAATCATTAGCTTTCTCCTGCCACACCTTCGCACACATGACTGTCCTGCTTCACACCACTTTTTCATCCAAGTGAAGATCACAGAGTATGAAGTTTCTGTATTTTAACCTTGTTTTAACACAGAGTTTGTCCCCTCACTATTTAAAATGCTGCATGGCTACTTTGCATCCAAAGTGAGCCAAGAGAAGATCAAGGAAGATTTAAAGTTAACTTGTTAGCAGTTACCTTACAACCCAATCACTACAATTCTACCACATCTTGCATACACCAAATTACACCATGACACTAAGGTGTCATCTAGTTAGAAACACAGGATCATCAGGGATCGGAAGAGACAACGAAAGATCATCCAGTCCAATCCCCCTGCCACAGCAGGATCACCCAGACCAAGTCATACAGTCAGTCTGGGTTAGAGGGGACCCCAGGATCATCCAGGTCCAACTCCCCTGCCATGGGCAGGGACATCCCCCCCCTAGATCAGGTTGGCCACAGCCCCATCCAGCCTGGCCTTAAACACCTCCAGGGATGGGGCCCCAACCACCTCCCTGGGCAGCCCATTCCAGGCTCTCACCACTCTCACAGTCACAAACTTCCTCCTCACATCCACTCTAAATCTACCCATCTCCAGCTTTGCTCCATTCCCCCTAGTCCTGTCCCTACCTGACATCCTAAAAAGCCCCTCCCCAGCCTTTTTGTAGGCCCCATTCAGATACTGGAAGGCCACAATAAGGTCACCTGGGAGCCTTCTCTTCTCCAGACTGAACTGCCCCAAATCCCTCTGTCTGGCCTCATAGGAGAGATGCTCCAGCCCTCTGATCATCCTCGTGGCCCTCCTCTGGACACGCTCCAGCATGTCCACATCCTTCTTGTAATAAGGGCTCCACAACTGGACGCAGTCCTCCAGGTGGGGTCTCACCAGAACAGAGGGGCAGAATCACCTCCCTCAACCTGCTGGCCACACTTCTCCTGATGCAGCCCAGGATCCGGTTTGCCTTCTGGGCCGCAAGTGCACGCTGCTGGCTCATGTTGAGC
>VXBP01009015.1:0-20737 GCA_013400115.1 Rhinopomastus cyanomelas | reverse complement strand
GAGGTAAAGAAGTCACTGAGAACCTCAGCCTTTTCCATGTCACTTCTAAACACATCACCTGTTTCCTTTCTGAGGGGGCCCACACCTTCTCTAGTCTTCTTCTTACCATTCATATACCTGTAGAAATTCTTGGTGTTCCCTTTGACCTCCCTGGCTAGGTTAAATTCAAACTGTGCCTTGGCTTTCCTAACCAGATTTCTAGCTGTTTGGGCAGCTTCCTTATACACCCCCCATTCTAGCTGCCCTCTCTTCCACTCCTTGTAGAGTTTCTTTTTGTGTGACAGCATGTCCAGGAGCTCCTTGCTCAGCCAGGCAGGCCTCCTGGCATTCTTCCCTGCTTTCCTCTTTGTTGGTATACATTGGTCCTGGACACAGAGGAGGTGATCCTTGAATACTAACCAGCTGTCCTGGGCCCCTCTTTCCTCAGGGGCTTCATCCCTTAGTTACAGTCAGTTATTTATACACAGCACAGAACTGAAGCTAGTGCTAGTTCGAGACAGATAGTTACTACGAACAGAAATAAGGTAGCAGATTTTAGAACAGGTTATTTAGAAAACAAGGTTCCACAGTTTCACAAGTTAAAGTCAAACAGTGCATCCTTCCTGAACTGTAATGCATCTCAAAATACAGCAGTCCAAATATCCACTTTTACACAGGCAAAAAGCATCAGTTCTAATCTCAGCGCTTTAGATAACGGATTGGAAAAAGAAAAAAGTTGTGAAAAACTATATAGAAAACTATAGAGAATTATTTAAGTTTGAGAAGACCATTAATACAACCATTAGCCATGATAACTCACAAAAGTTATTTTCCAAAGGCTAAACTTACTTTTATTCAGGATAAATTGCTTGCTTTAATGTAGATAATGAACAATGTTTTAATCAGACATGCACTTTACAAGTTCTCAACTGTGCCCTCCACTTTGCACCACAACAGTCCCAGAAAGCAGCACTTACACTCTTGTCAAATGAAACTGCACTGAAAGACATCCTCCACCAGTTCCATAAAATCAGTTTAGAGCTAGTCCTAAATAAACATAGCGTGGGCAAACTCATCAAAAGCAACTGTTTCACTTTACAAACTTAGTCCTGTTATGCTACACTTAGTAACATAGACCACAGCCTATACAGTTTGGCTCTCAGAACCTTTTCCTCATTGTCCTTCTATTAATAGTCAAGTAAAAATCAAGGAAACATGCATGCTGTATCCCACGACCCTCATTTTGACTAACTCTGAACCCTGGATCCAAAATACCTTTGCTGGGATTTGTAACACAAAAATGCACAAGACCAGACAACTAACAGAGACTGATCCACTGGTGTGTTAGTGTTGTGACTTACACTGTTGGGGGCAGAGGGAAAGCAACTGAACATGCAACTCCTCGGGAGTTTCAGAAGCATTGATACATATCTTAATAAAACCAGAGTGCCCAACTAGAGATTTCTCATTGTCTATTTACTGTGTAACTAGTTAACTCTAAATCTCTACATAGAAACACCTATTTCCAGGCAGTTTCATCCTCTGGTCAGCATTACTTGCATTCTACAAACATACCTGTAATGCTACATGTGGAGAGATTTCTAAAATATCTCAAAGAAAAGAATAAATACAAACAATTTACAAAAAGAAAATTCTTGACAACCACCCACTAGCTTTGTTGACAAACAAGACGGTGTCAGAACAGGCCTTCAGCCTTAAAAACACCACTTTGAGTGCACAGAAATGGAATGATGGGAGAGACAGGTAAGGAGCAAACCTGAGAAAAGGGTTTTGGGCCTCGAATACCAGTAGAGAGAAAAACTGTGTTGCTAAACATATTGCACTGCAACAACTCTCTGCAATATGATGGTTTAAAAATGTTTTCATCACAAATGGAAGGTAAGCAAGAAGAACAAAGCAGATGATTGGACTCTGCAGCTTATAAACCCAGTTAGTAAATGAAGGTGCTCTGCACCCATCTAAACCAGCACTCCAAAAGCAAAAATGAGACATATTGAAGCTACTCACAAGAATTAGACCTGAAGTTGACACTGACCACTGTATTATATGCTCTAAAGCAATGTTTTAAATGGAAAACTATGCAGAGATTCTGCAGTTTTGAGCACCAGTCCCCGCAGGTTTAAGCTTCTTATAACAACAAATTAGTACTCACAGTTTGAGACAGGAGCACCACCAGGCCCTGCAGGTCTAAGCCTCTTAGAAGAGCAAATTAGTACTCACAGTTTGAGACAGACCCTTGTAGGTATCTTCAGTACTACAAACAAGGTGGCCTTTATACTGTGTTAATACTAGCATTTGCAGTTCAACTACAGTGTCTTACACTCTACTTCAGGAAAATCTTAAGATATTTATGCAACAATTTCCTGTTAATTTATAGTCCACATATTTAATGTAAACATTCTATTGGTAAAATGTTGGGGAAAGATCTTTTCAGTCTTGAAACCTATTTGTGCAATCTAGAAGCTAGTCTTTTCTGAAACACATGGGAAGCTAGTTTTTTCTGAAACACAAGTTTTTTCTACTACTTTTATTATTTTATTCAATACAACTTTTAAACAGAACATGACCACCTAATACAGAACTAACTGTCCATTCTTTGCATGTAGAAGAGCGAGGATTTCTGTACCAACTTTGTGGAATCTTTCCATCCACCACATAAAAGTAGTTTAAGCACTACATTAGAAAGATTTAACTAGCCAGTCATAGAAACAGTTGAAAAGCAAACTCAATGAACATTGTGGAAGATTTTATAGCACTATAGTACTCTAGAAAAATTGCAAGCATACCACAAGAAGGTAATTTTCCCTCTATCATAAAGCTGCATTAGATATCCTGCCATCTAGAAAAGTAGCAGCCTTCAGTAATAGATCCCTTCTCTGAAAAATACAGAACAGTAATGGGCATTGTCTAATAAACAGCCTATTAACCCTAGATCAAGGTCAATTGATCTACAAATTTTATCATAGAGAGAATTCTAGAATAGAAACCACTATAAAAAAAAATAAGTATCGAGCTTTAAGAGCAGCCCTTTTACAGAGCAATTACCTTGTCCAGGTCTTGGGGTTGCAGATGTTCCAGCAGATGGCAGTTCAGCCTCCTGCCAATTAATTATAAATAACATTATCTGAATGTTCAGCTCCATGGTAGCTTTCATATTAAATCAGTATCAATACCAAGATTCTTACCTTCCCACTTGATTCTGGATTAAACCTTTCAAGGATTAATTTAGCAGTCTTGTACGTCTCCTTCTCCATTACCTCCTCAAGCTGGAAACAAGAGAGTCCCCACATCAGTACAGAATTGTTCAAAATATTTCCCCTCGTACACTTTTATTTACTTGCAACTTAATGTTACCAAAAGGTGAAGCACACTCCAATGAACCAGTAGCATGTTCACCTACCTGCTGATGTGCTGCATTTAACAGAAGTGGAATTCTGCTTTCAAAAATAGTTTTAAAATTCTAATAGGCTGCTTTATTTAACAGCCCTGTTGCAAGGCAACACCAAATACTGCTAATTGTTCACATATAACGAGGAGAATAATTACATGCACCAACTTCAATAATGGAATGTGCGAAAATCTATCAGCCATCATTATTGGAAGTTATTAGACATGACAAGCAAATGACAGGCAATTCCTTAGATTTATTTCCTCATGTTCCTTAATGCTATTAATTTAAGGAAGGTCGTTAGCCAAGTGCTTTACAGAATAAAGTCTCTGTGCCAATTAACTGCTGTCAGCATTGATTTTAGATTATTTATTAGCAGAAGCAATTAGCTTGCTCCAAATGCTGTGAAAACTCACTAACAAGAGAACAGCTATGGAATTTGCTCCTACAACTTTAAAGGCTGGATCCATCTTTACAGTGCTTCAAACTCCTTTTCAGAAAAAAGCCAACACATTAAGAATTTTCAAAAAGTAACTGATACCCATGCGTACTTTAGGGAGCATAATTAAAGCACTTCATTATTAGTGTTTTATTTACAATGCACTCAAGTGGCTTTATAGCTAATTCATGAGCTTAATTAAAAAAGTAATCACTAGCAAACTACCATTTTAGTAGTTAACATCTAACATCACAGGCAGCTTAACATTAAAAGAGAGATAGCTGAAGTTATGACAAATAGCTAATATGTACAGAAATTATCACACATTTTACAGTAGCTTATGCAGACCTTTTCTCCTAGATATGCTGACTAATGGTCACAATCAGTTAGAAGTGGGGGGTCTGTTTGTTCTTAGGTTTGCTGTTGGCATTAAACTGTAAAACTGAAAAGGTCAGTGGTCAAAAAATTAAAGTTCTCTCAAACTCATTTATCACTGCTAAAATAACAAATAGTGCGGGCTAGCATGACTCTTATGCCATTATTTAGCTAGTGAAAAAGGAAAGTTCCAGCCATTCTACATATTCAGACCTTGCAAAGGTTTTATGTTTAGCCAGACCTCAGAAGCTAAATAAAATTCACTCAATTTAATGGATACACAGCATCCATTTAACACTCACTCCTGCACACACTACCAGGGGTTTAAGGTAAGGAATACTGTCCAGGCTATTAATTAAGGACTGAGACAAAAGGGAGCAAAGAGGGAAGTAAAAAACAATTTCCTAAACTTGTATTTCAGCAGGACTTTGGAGTGAACTTCATAAAACAAATGCCACACAGTGCAGTAAGATCCGAATTAAGGGTCTAATCGGAAAAACAAAAGTATTTATTGCTTATAAAAGTGGAAACCATAAGGCAGACCTTAATAAAACGGACTAAGTTTAGTGAGGTGAAGCTGCAAAGTGAGGAAGTGGTAACAGTCAGTGTCAATATCCGGCCTCCAAATCAAAATAAAAACCCTTAGTCACCTTACACCAGTGAAAGTATAATGCATGTAACTTGTTATAGCCACACAGGAACATGAGAAAAAGCCTGCAGGACAAAGGGGTCTTCAAGATAAGAAAAAGAAGTGCTCCACTATCACTTGCTTCTTACATAGAAGCATATGCTTCGTATAAGAAGCACGTCTAACATGCTTCTTGCTATAGCACTACTATAGGATGGTGGTTATTTCTGCATACATGTTTTGCAAAACAGTAACATTACTGTAAGGTAGATAAAATTATACCAGTCTTCTGACAAGAGCTGTCAAAGCTGATGTGAAGAACAGTTATTGTTCTTCATATTTCTTCATATTATTCTTCATACTTTGAAATTCGTATATAGCTTTTTCATTCCAGTAAATGTGAATCTGGACAAGAATTCTGTTTCAAAACCATCCAGAATTTTCTTGAAAAGGTACAGAAATCATCAAGATTTCTATAAGCACACTCAGAATTCTCAAGGGTTCACTTAAAGACAACTTTTGACAAAGTAAATTTAAACTTGGTGGACAATACCAAGTAAGTAATCAAATAGCTCAAAATTTACTCACTCTGAGAAAATCCATATAATTATTAGTAACAAATAAAAGGGTCTGGGCAAAATTGAAGTACTACCTCTACACTTGTATAGAAGACACTGGCTTCTACACTGCCACAGCAAGCTCATTTATAAATGTCAGCCAGCACACTAACTTCTAAATTGTTTGCCACCCTCAAACATATCCATGGAAGGGTTAACCTACTGCCGAGTTCACAAACACAAACTCACTTGACACCTCCTGCTACACTTTTCTCTGAGACCCAAAACTTTTCCTGCTAAAATATTTTCTACTCTCGGCCCTTCTGCTTTCCAGAGGGCTAACTCATAATCTGTTCTTAAATGTGGAGTATCCGGAATCACTGGTGAAAATTGCTGTGAACCTTAATACCAGCCTAATTATGGCTTTTTCAAACTCATTTTTAGGAATTAACCACATCTCAACGAAGAAGCATGGTCATGTACCACATTGTCTCCTATAAATAATGCCTCCTCTCCTGCTGGCAACCGAAGAATTTCTGTGGTAATGACATCAAGCCTACATTGAAATGCCTATATTGAAAAGCAGTACAATTAATTACTGTATTTTCAGCTTCTTGTAAATGTGATGTAGCAATGTTAAGTCTGAAGTAACGGCATGGTGCAAGCTACTTATTCACCATACCACTGTGTGAGATCTTTAAATACCTGGTGTCAAGCCCAACTACAGAGAGGTATTTCTTTAGGATCACTCAGCCACAAGATTCATTTCAGCCCAACATGTAAGATATGCCAGTACACACCACCAAAGTTTCCTTACACAGTAAATCATTAAGCCATAATAATCAAGCATACTTTGGGTAGATCCATGCAAACAGTAAAACAAAGTGACTCTAGCGTGCGCACTGCATGAAAGGAGCAAGTCACTTGATCATTCATCAGTAAGTAGGATTTTGAATCATATTTAAGCTTTCAACTGCACTTTTGCAGTACTCTGGCATATATTGGGTAGGTAAGGCTGGGCTTGTGCAACAACTGAGTAGCCGAGTTTTTGCCATACTGAAGATTATCAAAATATGCAGTTTTCTATGCCTGGAAGGCTGAAGGCACAACTTTAATTAAACAGTATCTTTTTAAAAAAAAATCATATCCTGCATATTTTTCCATTATTAACATAACTCCAAAGCAGTTTTGAAATCAGAGTTGTTTTTTCTTGGAAGATTAACAGATGCTACTTTTCTAAATTCTTACCCAAAACAGCTACAAAGTTTGCCAAAGTCTAAGTGAAGCAAGCTTCAACAGAGTTTAATTCTAACACTCACAAAGTAATTACCACACTATTTTCACATTTCTGTCATGGAAGAATTTCCTCATCCTCAAAGACTGCTCTTCCAGGTAAAGGTCCCACTATTTCCCACTCGTAACAGCTAAATACACGTCCTATGCCCTTGCTTTAAAACGGCTTAACCCTCTGAACTTGCTCATCTATACACATTTAGACTTAACAGCTGACATCCTGATCAACAAAGAAATCTCAGGGCAATTTATAGCTACACAATCACAACCACAACCAGAGTTTCTGTTACCATTAAGGATGGGGTTGTGTCTTGAACCTTAACTATAGCTAATGGACTCAGTACTTGCTTCAAATCCACACAGAAACACTCATGTTTTAAAGCATTCACTAGAAAAAAAGTAGCATAGAATGTTCACTAAGTACTACACAAACTTTTGACTCAAACTATAGAATACACAATATTAATGGGCATTTTCAGATTAAATATCTGTATTTGTGTTTTTCAGGTATTTTACCCACATGATTACCTGTGTAATCATTCCAAGACAGAGTGAAGCCTTTTGAACAGAACTGCAAGTTCTATTGAGCAGCTCAATGCACAGCCACCAGGGTATTATATCTAGTAGATGAGGAGCTTACTCCATTAAAGGTACATCATTCAGCACATAAATAATGTCATTAGGAAAAAGGTAGACCACATGCCTGTAAGATACAACTACTGTAATGATCATCAAAGAACAACTGCTGTCAATACTAGATTCCTCCATCAATCAGGTAGCCCAGGTGTCAAGCAGAAGAAAAGGTTGTTGTGGCAGGCCGACTGTGCCTAGACAACAATTTACATTGCATCTAAACAGGAAACAGGTAATTTACTTATCTCAGATCCTTTAAGGACCACAACATAAATATCATCACAGCTAATCCCTGCAAACTCGGAGGAAATCAGAAAACAACACAAACCACTCTCCCTCCCATTGAATTACTTGGTAAAGGTTTTTCGTTTGTTTTACTAAAAAGTAGGTGTTGCTACAGATTCATAGCCACAGATGATCCTATAAGAGTTAATTCAAAACAAAACCAAATCTGAGTATTATCAAAACTAAATTATTACAGAAAGCAATTTTGGTTTTAAAACACAAATTGTATTCTGTCTCATTACCTGCATCAATTTTCAGCTCATTTCAACATGCTAGGTTTCACATATAATGATGTAATTTTAATGCTTAATTGAGTACCTTTAAAATATGATGGAAATACCAAGTCAGCCTGAGGAACAAAAAAAAAAAACAAAAACCCACTAACACCATGCTAGCTTAAGAAGTTGCAGTACATCTTCCATTTCTGGTTCCCTGGAAAGACTTCTGATTCATAGAATCATAAGGGATTGGAAGGGACCTCGAAAGATCATCTAGTCCAATCCCCCTGACACAGCAGGATCACCCAGACCAAGTCACACAGGAACACATCCAGGTGGGCCTTGAACATCTCCAGTGAAGGAGACTCAACAACTCCCCCGGGCAGCCTGTTCCAGTGCTCTGTCACCCTCACTGGGAAGGACTGAAATACAGGCGAGTTACACATTACTTGACTTCCCCGAACTTACTAAGCCTATTTAGAGATTTCTCTTTTATGATTAAAACTTAACATTTATACTAATGACAATATTTCCAGGTTCTTCATAGTTACACTATGCTACTAGTTTCTGTATTGTTCACAAAGTACTCATGTAGTTGAATTTTTTAGTTACTTCCTGCTCTCTTCTACAATACACTGCATATCCAAAACACGCACTTACATCTTGGTTTAAGAGTATCAATTCGCAAAATAAAGAAGTCATTCCTTTACAAACCAATTTTTTCCAATGTTTAATCTTTTTATTCAATGCCTTTTCTCTAAAGTACTTATCTGCAAAAAAAATTCTTCTAGAATTCTTCTAATTCTTCTAGAATATTAAGTTTATGACTCTAAAACACCTGAAACAAATACATTTAAATACATTTAAAGGAGGTGGAGCACCTCCCGTACGAGGAGAGGCTGAGGGATCTGGGTCTCTTTAGCCTGGAGGAGACTGAGGGGTGACCTCATTAATGTCTATAAATATGTGAGGGGTGGGTGTCAGGAGGATGGAGCTGGGCTGTTCTTGGTGTCATGTAGTGATAGGACGAGGGGCAGTGATGCAAGCTGGAACATAGGAGGTTCCACATCAACCTGAGAAGGAACTTCTTCAGAGTGAGGGTGACGGAGCACTGGAACGGGCTGCCCAGGTGGGTTGTGGAGTCTCCCTCACTGGAGATATTCAAGACCCAACTGGATAAGTTCCTGTGTGACTTGGTTTAGGTGATCCTGCTGTTGCAGGCGGATTGGACTGGATGATCTTTCAAGGCCCCTTCCAATCCGTAGTGATTCTATGATTTAAGACTCCAATTTTGTTCTCCATTGTGTTACTTGTTTCAAGAACTTTCACTCCAAAGTTGTCCAATGATCACATACATGGGAGAGCAACTCATTTCAGTCAACCATTTTTCACGAAATAACATCAAAAACAGTAGCTGTTACACTAATTTACTTTGTTCTCAGAAAAGGTAAGTCCCTCCAGGCTTTATCATCTCTCCAACCAAAGGAGATTCCCATGTAATAGATTAATACAAAGGTTGGTAGATATAAATATTACTTTATACATATATACACACATATGTGTGTATATACATACACACCCCCCCAAGACTCCTTTGCCAAAGGGCAATTACATAATTAGATTACAGGTTTTATAATATTTTTTACATGTACATTTTAAGTGATAAAAAAAAGGAGTGAAAGATTGGTGAAATGTTTTCCCTGTAAAGAGCATATTGCACCAGACTGTCAGCCAGCTCATTTTTTGGTAGCTTTGTTGTTGGTTTTCTTTAACCCTTTGGGAAATTCACTCAAAATAACGTCTTATGTTACAACTTCTGGAGTTTTTGTGGGGAGGAGGCACTGTTTTGTTGTGGGGATGGCAGGGTTCTGTTGGTTGGTGGTTTTGTTGTGTTTTGCAGATTATGGTTTCAAAGTTTTGCTCTGCAAGGCAGGAGACACGGCTGAAAATGTAAGTAAACACAGAACTCCCTTATGGAAAGGGCAAGTAAAGGAATCAAACAGCTTTTGGTGTTACAGACTTCTGAGTGAGTTATTCAAAGCTTGGAATCTTTTCCATCCTAAATTAGTCTGAGATAAACTGTTGACTCATTTGAAGCAAATACTTGGAATGCACAGCTTTTTACTAATAACGCACCACAAAATAAAGATGATTCAGTACAGCCAATAGGTCTGACACATAAATTGTTGAGAGTAAAGAATGCAATAGAATGCAATACAAAAAAATATATATTACCAAAATGAGATTGAGAATAATGAGAAATAAATTATGATGCATTTATGATACAAGCAGTAACCTGTCACTGGATGAAAACATTAATCCAGAGAAGATTTTTTGGCTATTTATGAACAAGACATTAAATGACAACGAAAGATACTGTTGTACTGTGTGCTTCAATCTCTGCAGTTTCTATCACTTCATGTAATCCTAAAGTAGTAAGTCATCAACAAGTAGGTCAAAGCATACATACAAATGAATGCTTTACGTAGATCACCTTACATGAATGTAGCAACACTAAAACAGTATGTTAAAGTTGAAATTCTAAAGAAATTTATTGTCATGTGCAAGCCATCCTTTTGTATTTCAGGGCAAGGAAAACTTTCTGTATAAGAAAATGGATGAAAACAGAAATGGTAGCAGTTGCACCCCCCTCCACTCTCCATCTGCATATTACAATCAAACTCAACTTCTGGAGATGCAAAAACACTTTAGAGGACCAGAACAACTAGCTTTTCTTAAAGTTTTACTTACTATTTTTTTCTTTTGAGATTTTAAATCTTCCAGCGCATCATCTAAAAGGAGGACATAATAAATTAGTTTTTAAATATAAATGAAATCATTTCAGCACACTCTAAACAGACTTTGCTGTGTCAGATCAAGAAAAAATAATCACTGACTGCTGTCAATCTCACATTAGCACACTTTGTATAAAATAACTAAAACTGTTATGTGAATTTAAACCACTTTGAATGCTGAGATTGCTTGTAAGTTACAGCCCACTGTTACAACTTCACAATTACACCTATTAAAATCTTTTATGTACCATTTCCTCATTAGACAAACCAATTCCACCCAGCGCCCTGCTTCGACCTGTGTTACAAGTAGTTCAACAGTAGACCAAATACACTTAATCTCATGAGTCAAACTACAGAAAAGAAACTTGATGTCCAAGTAGAGCATATCCAAGTACCAGGTTTACTGGCTGCAGTACTTCACATAAGCCTCTGAATGCATGCATGCTTGTTTCAAATGCCAGGTCAGTTCTGAGCTTCAAATCTATATCACCCTTTCAATCTGTTTAGACTGTAGCAAAACCCCCAGTTCTGTACTAAAAGCTACCAGGAAGTAATTTTACCTCAAATGTTAAGTCACTGTTACTAGTAAGCACAGCACCTAGCCCCTCTCCCTCTAAAAGGAAGGGAAAGAAGAAAGGTCAAATGCATGTGGGATTTTCCTTTAAGCCAATGTTTGCTGCTTGACAAACATGGAAAACTCTGTAATAAACCATTACCTAATGCAGAAAATATTCTCTTGATAATTTCAGTTTTACTAGTTCAGAGCAAGAATAACAAACTTCAAAACTTTTTTCCCTTCTCATTTCTATTGGACACCACTAGCTGTTTTCCTGCAAGATGTATCTATTTTTATCCCTTTTTCAGTTTCCAAAACAAAAAGCTCCAAAGAACAACAAACCAAAACCCACTAAACTAAACACATACTCTCTTGTATCTTTCTGTACATCATAAAGTCATTGAATGACTTGGAAAGGATCTTAAAGACACATCAACATACGCATGCTATACACACTTGCTAAAAGTTACTTCAGGAACACTACCTTTACCTGAAATTAAGAGAACACATAATTACTCTAACATCTCCAGAATGCAGAAACCCATTTTTTCTAGAATAAGCCACAATAATCACACAAAATACTAGGCCCATAAGTATTTGAAAGTTTATGCAGTGAAGGCATAACTACAACAATCCCTCACTACTTAGGGCAAATAGGACCTGTAACAAAACCTGGATTTAGCACTGGCCTGGATGACAGAAGATTGCAGGAATTGTGCAACTTGAAATTCATAAGGTACCACTCTCCACCAATATTACTCTTATATTTGAACACAGCCTCTAAGGCTGCCAAACACAAATTAAAACCACTAAATGCATTAAAACACAGCATGGTACTGCGCAGCCAAAAAACAGCACGACAGGGTTAGCTGTTAACAGATGCTTAAGAAACAGAAGATGCTTTCGGTACAGAAGTGCCAAGAACACCTGCAAGCACAGCCCCCAGCAAAGCAATGCCACTAGTTCTACACTAGGGTATTTGGTCTTGATCACTTTACCTCCTGTGTTCAACAAGAGCCTCCTGAAACACCTGTCCCTTCAAACATGGCCAAATGGCATCATTGCAAAGTCCTCTCAAAAACCTCAAATATATCTCATCTTAATTAAATCTAAATTAAATTGTTTCAACAATTAACACTAAAGACAACAATACCTGCATATTTTCCCCACAGTTTGAGACAGATGAGCCTAAGTTTTCCTCAACAGCTGTTTTCCTTAACAAACTTAAAAACTGAAATTTTGAACTCTCTCTCTACATGACCTTTTTTTAGTGTCTCACTATAAATTTTTCTTGTTCAGAGTAGGGTACCTAAAAGTGCTGTATGCTGGTTATCCACAGTTATAGGATTAGCTAATAATCTACAATGAGTCAATATGTTGTATTATCTGACACCAGAATGCAAGGCTAGCTGTGAGCCCCTCAGTCACCAGTTTGCTCCCAGCTACTTTTCCTCCTGCTTTACTGCTGTAACTCCTGTACTGAACATTTGATTTCCCTGTTCCCAACACAAAACTTGTATCTTGTATTTCTTCTTCACCTCTCACTGACTCAATACAGAAACAATTCCTTTTGGCATATTCTAGCATCTAATAAAACCCTCTATACACAAGTTCAACAAAACCACTGGACTTACATTTAAAAACAGCAATAAAGACATTTAAACAAAATACAAAAAATACACACCCATTTTTGCTATATATAGATATATATCCATGAGATGTAAATACATATTCACCTTAGAAATGAATCATGCAGCACCACAGAACACACAGACAATTTTATCTCTACATAAAAATGTATAGTCTATGCTTGCATATCAAATGCAAATACTAAGTTCAAGCAAAAATACTCAAGTTAAATGTAACTCGTAAGCTGTCACAAATTAAATACATCATGTTGTTCTGCAAGCCATAAAGCTCAGTGCAACACTGAAGTTTTCCTGTGTTATGGCTCACATTACCGTGAGATACCGTTACAGGCTGCAGTGCTTTCAAAGCAAGCCACAAATTGTAACTACTGCAGGCAAATACCACTGATGCAGTTTTTCAATTTTGCATTGCAGTGAATCTGCATCTTCTCAAACAACTTTTTATATGTATTTGAGCACTTTCAGTACTTTTTGTTACATGGCTCCCTATTCTTCCTCAGCTCTCAAAACAGCACAAAACCACCTTCCTAGCCTTTTTCCACTCAGGAAAACACAAGCATGTTTTGGAGAACTTGGGAGAGAAAAGGTATCTTGACAAATAAACTAAAAGACATCTGCCATAAATCCCTTATACATAACAGATTAAGACTGCTAGAGTACTTGCAAGATGACAAGCATTACGGGAAATAAAGGACCATTCACATTTCCTTTCCTTCACTTCTACATTAAATTTCATTTCATTATATTTTGAAGCACGGAAAGAAATTGTACCACAACTTTGCAAGTGAAGTAGAAGACTAAGCAGTTTCCCTCTTGTTCTTTTAAAAACAGTGTGGCAGAAAGAATAGTTTACCTAACGCTACTCAGTTCAGCATCAACCAAAAGCCTACTTTTCTATTTCCAGAAGTCAAGTGATCCAAAATATTTACATTTTCACAGCAAGTACCATTCCCAACTATTTTATTATTCTAAAAAAAGGCAGGGGAAAAAAAACTTACTGTTCCTTTCTGTCCTTTTGGAGAAGAAAAAGATGAGCAGTGTTCTTATAAACCAGATTCTTTAAAACAGAAAGAATTATATTAATTCAAATATACTATAAGAAGAATTTCAGAAGTTAGTCAGCAAGCACAAGACTTATCCCATAAGATTCCTCTTTGCAAATACAAAGAAAACACATCTTCAAACAATACTTATACATAAAACTAAAAATTAAATAAGTACCTTGTTGACAAGAAAGCGGCTTTCATCTAAATAAAATTCTCCTGCCCTCTAGAATTGAAACAAGTATTCGTATAGGTAGAAATACTAAGCAACATCATTATTTGCCAAAGCGTACAGTGCGGACATCTTTAAAGTCAAGGTATGCGCAGCTAGCTTCAAATTAGTTAGTCATCGCTTCTTATTTGATAGATTTATAATGCAAGTTATCCAGAACAACAAGCTTACTAGCTAAGGTCCAACATTAAGACCCAAGAGATTTGTGGGAAGAATCCAGTACCAGTGCAAACCATGAGATACAGCGTTGTAAAAATGCTCTCCCATGCAGAGTTAACTAACCTGACTCCTGGCAATTTTACAGAGCTCTGCATCTACTCAGATTCCATTGGGTTTCAGCTGACTTAGCGCAAACAATGGAGCATTTACCTGCACTCAAGGTAAACTGATCTGTGACCACTTGATACTTGATAGGTTTCTCTGCAATCATCAAGACTTTGTTTTAAAGCTTAGAATTGTTTATTAAGTTTACACTTATCCTGGCAAGGTATTAGGCCTCAGACAAGCGGCAAATCTCATACTTCCAAAGCACTTCTATCCAAAATCCTATTACCAAGCACTATATAATAAAGCTTAAAGCAGCAATGTATCATTTAAGAAAAAAAAATAAATCTTAAAGGCTAAGAAGGTTCTCTGTATAACAGCCAGTGTAAGAAAGCAGGCAAGAGATTTCAGAGTTTCAACTCAATTCATAAGAACATCTTTTGCCTTTATGTAAGGGCTGCCCAGTTCAAAATGCTTTCCAATATTAAGAACAAACCAGAGTTAGATAAGTTAGGCAACTGGAGTGCAAAAGCAACCTACCTAAGGTCAGGTACACAGAAAGAAGTTTAACTATTCCACGCTCAAAGTGTGCTGTATTAACCAGTCTAAGAATACAGATTGTTTAGTAAGATCATCCTAACAGATGATCTTAGTACAAGATGCATCTCTTCAAAAAGCATTAAAAGAAATGCTTTACAGGGTTTGAATTGCAGGCAAAAGCATTATTTCTTCTCTCCTCTATGTTTAAAGAAAGAGGCTGTATATACCTGTATCTGTATTCTAAGCTTTAGGTATACACCAAGACTTCATGAAATAAACACATTCCATTTTGTACAACATTGATATGAAAGTTTAATCGCAGACCATTTCAGACCAATTTACAAAATAAACACACTTTCCTCTCAAAAATTAGAGCGTACAAGATAAAAATCTAATTTGGATTAAAACCATTTCCATCCACCAAAGACGGTTCAAAACAGTTGAAGAGGACTAGCGTAAATTTAAGTCATAATAGTCTAATTCTAAATGTGAGTATGCCAATATCTAATTCAGAATTATATAGAACTCTGCTTTAAAAAAAAACCCACAAGAAGTGGAAGATAATTTAGAAAATTCCACTGTGAAACTTCACATCACAATGCCAGAACCTTCAATGGTAAATTTTCATTTTTATGCTAATCATAGCACACCTAAATTAAGGGAGGCTAGTAATACTCCTCTTCTAGAAGCCTTTTCTATTAAGCATGAGCAAGTTTCACACACTAACAAAGCCTTTCAAATCCTTGTGTCTTAAGAAGAAAATCAACTCATATTGTCGACAAAGATTAATCTTGTCTTAAATTTCTATGTTAATCTTTTCCAGTCATGATACCGCTGCATGTTATCATCTCCACAGGATTCCTTAACAGCAGCACATTACAACATTATGTTTAACACAGAATGATGTACAAAGAGCATCTTCAAGTTTATTTTTGGATGGTATGTTATGCTGATCCACAACAATCAAGCTTGCAAAGCCTTAAGCATTTACATTTGATTTTGGCTTTAGAGCACTGATGAGTCATGTTTTCATGCAAAGATGCTACACAAATATGGACACAGTGATGTCCATTTCAGCAAATTAGTAAATGCACTGTGTTCCACATCAGCAGAAAAGATGCTAAATAGGCTGATTTTCCTCCTCCTTGATGGTCTGAAGGAAAGGAAGGCTGAGAAGAAGCTGTTTAGTGAGGTGGGAGTCCATTTTGTTACCTTTTAAAAAGTAGCATACTACGAAAACTAAAGCCACTAGTGAGAATGAGCAGCCAAACATCTCTGTAGAACAAAGCAGTGAATAATACTTTCTCCTAGTCATATCCAACTTTATTCAAATATTGAAGAAACCCTTCCACGACTATCCAGAAAATCAGCTAATTACGTAAAACTAGTCCTCAAAGTACTTAGGGTCATGACTTTTCAAGTCACTTGTGTTGTCATCTATATATCTAGGTTTCTCCTTATTTTTCCCCCCAAAATTTTTCTACGCTGCATTTTACACACAAGAAACATAACTTAGATCACTTTCAAATACCATTGTGATGTTTCCAAATGACAATAGAAATCAAACCCAAGATCATAGGACGTTAGGGGTTGGAAGGGACCCAAGAGATCATNAAAAAGCCCCAAGTCCCTCAGCCTCTTCTCATAAGCAAGATAAAGCTATTATGCTTATATTACAATAACTTGCAGCTGTTCAGATACAAGTCTCACTCTAGCCTTAGTGTAATTTACAGGGCAAGTAATTTTAGACACTAACATCTTTTCTTGGTAAGGCTTTGTGCTACAATAAGGTCTACACCAGACCCATAGGAGGCATATCTCTCAAAGAAAGCTTTTAACTACTTGGCTTTATTTTAAAAGAAAAATCAAGTTAGCAAGCTATGACAAGGACTATCAAAAGCAAACCTGAACCCCTGCCGAGATGTATTTTTCATCTCTCTTTATCGAAGAGATTGCGGTTATTAAAACAAGTTATTTATGTATTTACTCACATAAATGGAAACGCAAAAAACGGAAGTGTCATAGTGAACCTTGCTGTCCATTCATCAGGAACACACCACATATACACAATTAGGCAGGTGATAAGGTAAAGAACTGAAGAGTAGAGAATCAGTCTTCCAACCCATAGTTTCTGTAGCCTCTGATTTTTTTCTCTAAATTCTTCCAGTGTCTGTATTTCCTGTAAAACCAGGTAAATTAGTAGATGGTTTCACTAAGCTGCCTTTAAGCTTTTGCTAAAATCAGCCACATTGATCTGATATACTTTATTAGTAAAATCAATAAGCTTTCTGATTAATGACAATGTTTGCCCAAGATAAGTTCCATAGAATAAATACATCACACTATTAAGGCTATGATACGGGCCACTTGCACTGCATGAGCAGCAACACATTGCTATCAGAAGAAATATTGTAAGCCATCACTTTTTCCTGTTTGGAATGCATTAGCATATTCAGGATGAACAGAAAATGCTAATATTTTATGAATGGCATATGGCATCTTATGATCATACAAATTACTATCAAACATAATTCACATTCTAAAACTTTCATTTGGGACCTGTGGAATTTCAAACACTCCTAATACTTTTCTAGTAACAGGGGAAATTGCTGAAATCTCTCCATCATTTCAGATGTTTTCATTTCAGTACTTCCCTCACGTAGTGAGTGAAATCCTGAACATGTGAATTATGCTTTAGGCATATTAATAAGTGATCAGGCAATGCTCTGCTGTGTTACCATTTTGAATGCATTTCAAGTGACAAGAACACTCACTCTTCCACTAAACAGAAAGCAAAAAAGTATCAACAGCATATTTCAAAACAGCATATTTCCCTGTAGAGTACAGACATTTATCACAAATGCAGGCTTAAAAAAAAAAAAATCACTATTACCAAACCACCTATTCAGTTATCTTGCCCCAACTGTACTTACTACCATTACAGTTACAACTCTTATACTTAAAACCATACATTGAGTCTTTTCTAACAAGCTTGATGAACAGAAGTTTGTGTTAGAGACATTTTCCATTATGTGGGAGTAATATTTACATTGTGTAATCAAATCAACTTCATTTTCATTCGCGGTTCAAGCTCTCTACATTTAAATATTTAAACTGGAGGCTTTTCCACTATTTTACCGTATGGGTTGTTTGGAGTTTTTTAAATTATGAATAGCAAGGGGAAAAAAAGCAGCCGTCCATCTAGGACCCAGAATCTCTAGCATATCCACCTAGAATCAAAATTTAGAATTCTGTGACAGTATTTTACCTAACATGAAAAAAATACATGGCCAGCAATAAGGTTGCTATTTCTAAATAAAAACCAAACAAAACACCAAAAAGCAAATACATACCTTATCAATTTTTTCTAATACTTCTACAGTGGAAGGCTTTGCCTGCTTCCAAGGGAAAGAACAAGTATGTTAATGTCATCGAAAAAAAATACAATATTTTGAGGATTACTGTACATTAACAGTTTTCAAATAAAGACATATTCATAATAATTAATAATGTATTTTACTATTGAAGTTTTCCTACTTAAACAGTAACAAATAGAAAGGACTGTAATGAGTTGCTATTTTAAAGCAGGGATTACCATTAGCTGAAGGTTCCTTTCCTTCACCACCAAAGATCAAAACCTATGAAGCTCATACAGCAATAATAGATATGCAAGTGGGATGTAAAACAAGGAGAGAGAACGGATGAGTGGAGGGAACAGGCAAAACAAAGAAAACATACAGGAAGCCCTAAGCTAAGAACTTGCGCTATTTACTGCTATTCATTCCACACAAAGACCCATGCTTTACATAAATTATAAGCAACTGCAAGTAAGTGTTACCATCTCCACTAAAATCCCATTAGAAGCAACTCTGAATCCACTGTCTAGAAATCATTCCTGATTTCTGAAAAGTTTCAAGCCACTCTCTTTTTCCACTCGTCAGGCTGCAAATCCAAAAATCTCATTGCCAACATTGTACCACCACTAAAGTCATTTTCTATTACACAAAACTGAAATTTCATCTAAACTTTTGCCTTTAAAGGAATGTTTTGTATGCAAGGTTCTGAAATGTGTTGAAAATACACACAGGCAAATTAGTCTCAAACAGCTTACATCTGCCAGGAGAATAGTCAAAAACTTTATGGTTTCTTCTCAAACTCAGCACACCATTCAAAACTAAAGAAATCGATAAAAACCATTTGGAAGAAGGATTTGTATAAGTAGTTACCAAAATATTTATTAAATAGGCACAAAGTGTCTGAATGTAACCATTTTGACCTAAACAGCCACCAATCTTCCAAGTCACAGACACTGCAGTATCTATCTCAGTGAAGCATCACAAAACTATTTAGATTTACAGAGAGTCAAAGCTCTACCTTGACATGTTAACCAAACCCATGCCAGGCTTGCCACCACGAAGGAAATAAAGGGCAGCTGCACAGTTTTAATATTAGGGATCTGGAAAATAGTATTTTTTGCTCTCTCACTATTGGAGTTTTAAGCTACAAATTTGGGGGAAAGTTTAGCACAAAATTCAAGCAGCACTGTCAACCAAAAGTTGACAAAAGAAACATTGTGTGTATTCCCATCTTTTAGACTAAAGATTATTATATCGTTAAATAATTTTACTTACCCTCCACCTTGAAATTAATCCACCCATCTTCTGTTCCAGACAGATATTGGCAGACTCTAAATCTTCTACAAGAATTCACAGCTAGAAGTGAAGCATTAAGCACTTAGGAACAATCTAACAGCATAGCCCAGGATTCTTGGATTTCTCACAAAACCTGAAGAAATGAAAGTATCCCATAAAGCCATAGTCTACGTGCCTACACAATAAACTAAATCCATTTTCTGTCTCACAGGGCATCTTGTAATTAATTTGATCAGTCTTGGTGTGGCCCAATTTACTTTTACTTTGGAAATACTTAACCAGAGGGTAGTCTTCAAAAATAGACGCACAAAAATCAATGCTAAAAAAGCTACTAAATACCCCCATCAGAAAAAGAATTTTTTAAAGTTAACAAAAAAGCAGATTTAAGGAAATGATTTTACTGTGCTCCTCATAAGCATAATTCAGTGTTTCCTTTCAGCTGTCACTCCAGGGAGCCATCACTGATATCCTACTATTCAAGATAAAGTTCTTCTCCAATGGATTTACTTCCTTCTATGATCTCAAAAAGAACATAATGGATAGTACTATCGTTCTTCCTTTGTGTGATCAGTTTTAAGTTCAAATAGAATCATAGAATGCTCTAGGCTGGAAGGGACCTCGAGGTCATCTAGCCCAAACTCCCTACATAGGGACAACTCTGCCTAGGCCAGGTTGCTCAGAGCCTCATCAAGCCTGACCTTAAATTACTCCAGGGATGGGGCCCCCACCACCTCCCCAGGCAGCCCATTCCAAATAGATTTCTCACGTGCTCTAGGAAAGCATTACACTGGCAGGTCTTCCCTGCACACAATGCACAGCACAGTCACCAGCACATGTAATTGTCCTAAAGCAATTCTAAGGGTGCAAAAGTAGTTCATGTCACCCTACACAAACCTGGAACCCACCAGAAGCATGCATTTGACTATCTGGGTCTAGGTCTGTTACAGATTAAGGCTGGACAGGATAAAAAATCTCTAACACATGGTCTCTATGAACCCCTCTCTCTTCCTGGAAGGGAAAGGGAATAAGGGAGAAAGACTGCTGGGTTGGAAAGAACCTGAAACAGCTTTAATAAAACATAACATATATATTTCATTTGTATGTCTTTTTATATATTCATCTCTCCCAGAGTCTAAGCCAGACTTAGCAGGAGATAGGAACTGGATTCAGGAACTCAGGGATGGGCATCA
>VXBP01009014.1:0-20899 GCA_013400115.1 Rhinopomastus cyanomelas | reverse complement strand
CCAGTCCGTAATGGTTCTATGATTCTATGATTCTATTTATTGCACTAGCTCAACCTTTCCTAGGGCCCTCACACAGTATGTGGCTTCTTCTGTGTTCACACCATCATTTCTTTACACTGCTCGGATATAGCGAGGAATCTTGCTTTCTCTGAAACCACTGTGGAGAAGCTTCCTAGGAGAGTTGAAGAGAAGCAGTATGGATGCACACAGGCAGTCTGCTGCATCAGTCTGTGCCTGCATATTTCTCTGAGAGAAAGCAATGCAGGTCAGTGGCATGGTCCTCTGTCCCACATTGTCGCTGTGTAAAAGAGGAATAATGATACTGACCTACTTCACTGGTGAACCTGGAAAGGCCAGTTAATGTTTCCAAGCCTCATTGAAAGTAAAAATGTCTGTGTCATTGCTATGTTTTGTTATTCATGCATTATAATTCTAACCTATAAAGGACTTTGCTTTGTTAAGACTTTTTCACGTACTCCAGAAGCTGAAAGAAGGGCCTTATATAATATCCTTAACTATATACAGATTAATTGCACACACACACAATTTTATCCTGGGTGTAAAGATAAAGGTGAAAGCTAACCAGCATTAGGCATTCCAGTCTTGGTACAGAGGAACTCCGGTTTCCAGTACTGTGACAGTTTAGCTCATGTACAAAAACTTTGTACCAGCTAACATAACCAAGGGTTTTTGAGCTTCATCCTGCATTCTGAAGGGATGTTAGCACTGCTTTGAACCTTAAGATATTTTGCTGCCTTTTATTGGATTTTATATGCAGGGCTCAGTTAAGGGTGAAGGATTTGGTTGCAGAGAGAGAGTCTGTGTTGCACATTTTGGGAATTCCTTAAATTTGGGAGTTGAAATCTAGAAAGGTTACTCACTCCTGTGGTGGTTTGAAATTTTGGTGGTGTTGGTCTTGAAAACTACAAGCTTCATTTATGTGTTTGTGCAAACAAAAGAGGTTTGGGCCAGAAGAAGGGATTTGGCGTTTTGACTTGAGGTTTCCCACGACTCCTTCTTCTGTTTTGACTCCATCTTCTTCAATTCTTATCAGTGTTTTGGAGAAAATGCAGATATCACTGAGCTAGACATGGCAGTTATTTTGCTCTGGAAATGTGGTGAATAGAGAGTATAGTACCTCTAGTACCTCAAGGAACAGCAGATAGAAGGTTTTGTCTGTATTCCACGGTTAAATGTTCTCTCTTTGTTTGCGACTGTAGGTATCATCATTTTTTTTAAGGACTGGCATGGAAGCACATGAAACAGAGATCTGGACTTTAAAATGCTGATGCTGAGGAATGTGTGCCTGAATTTGATGGGTGTCATCTTTCCACAGAACAAGGAACTGATGGAAGTTTATCACCTCTTAGAGTTTGGGCACTGAAGTTTTGCTTGTTATATATGAACATTGTGGTAAATCTCAAAGTTGCTTTGTGTGTATATCTTTTTATTTGGGGGGGCTTTATGTAGAGTTTTTATGTGGAGTGAATTCAATGTCTTGTTCCTTTTTTCACCAAATCACGTAGGTTTTGTTTGTTCACCTGCAAATCATAAGTTGGGGGTTGTTCAAACCCTCCCTGTATTGCTTTTATTTTTGCCCATTAGCAACTTAATTAGATAAATTAATTGGTTAATTTTGTACTTGGGATTTTTAACCCTTGACAATGCCCAAAATAGATGTGAAGAGAAAGCACACCTAAATACTGTATTTGAATTCAGGAAGCTGAATGATTATCTCCCTCCTAGCCTGGGAGATATAGTTGGAATGGGCTCCCCCCCAACCCCAACCCAAGTCATTCTGCTCAAAGCATGTCTTTGTTTTGTATTTCCTTACTGATGTAATTTTGATTGTTTTAATCAGTTTGAAAAGAGGAAGATTATAGAGTGCTTTCTAAAGGTGGACTAAAGAAAGCCAGTCTGGTCTTTCTCGTTTTCATTCCGAAGGTATTGATTGTATTTGCATCTAACAGTTATGATTCAGGTCACATATAATTCAAGTTAGATCTACAGATATTACGATCATGTAAGACAATATCTCCATCCAAGTTAGGCTTTTGCTTTTCTTCAATGTCTTTCAGTTTGTAACATGTTTACCTGAATGAGGAAAACAATTCCAGGAGGCTTCCTTCGCATGCATATTTCTGAGATAACAGGCAATCTTGGGGATCAGGAAGAATAAGCACTTTATAAGCAAGACTCTGGGTTTACCTCTGAAAGAGTGGTAACCATTCCAGAAATATGCAATGAAGATTACTCATAATGTTCTTCCAAGTAATGCCTATTTTCTGTTTACCTGCTTCTGTTCTTTACTTCCTCTTCTATTTCACCCAGTTGAAAAGTCTCCAGTTGTTTCCATTTCTCCCTGTATCACCACTGATTGAGTTTTCTGTTATTTATTTTATTTTACATTTTTCTTATTCCCCTTTTGTCTCCTTGGCTTGCCTTTGGCATTTTTAGCTGTCACTCTTGTTTTTCATTTGTGTGGTTGAGCACACTAACACAGGCTGTGCATACACACATACATTCACACGCTCCTCACTTCCTCCCACTCACACTGGTAAGCACTGTCTAGAAGGCCACAATTTCTTCTCTTGGTTCCTCCCTGATTACACAAGTGATTCACACAAAGTCTGGGAACTTAATTTGACATTACTGTTTTTCATTTTGTTCTATTTAACTGTAATTGCAGACTTGGAGAGATTTTGGTTCTGTTCTTGTTTTCTTCATCTGAAGCTGACTTTCCCCTCATTTTTATTTCTGGTTTTCTATTTATTTCATTTTGATGGGCCATTTAAGAATGTAGACAGTATAAAGGTGTAAAGGAACATTGTTACTGTGAAATTGCAGGTCAGCACCTACTCTCTCTCTTTTTTTCAACTGAGGGTGAGCAGTCAAAGAATGTAGAAAAAGTCACATGCCAGCTCTCTCATGCTTTCTTCTTCTCTCAGAATATATAGCTTGGTATTATCTCAATGCCACTCAAAAAAGGAGGAAGTAATGTCTGTAAATTGCTAGAAGTGTGATTACTTCTAAATAACCATGACTGTGCCATAACTGATTGCTCAAATAATCCTGATACTTGGGTCTCCTCAGTGCCTTATAACTGTGGATGCTATCTTGAATTAAGCTTTGCAAGAATATAGGCATGTTCCACAGTCGTGACAGCTAACTTTTCATAGAAATAATAAAATATGACTATACACACACACACACACACACACAGAGGATGATGAAACAATGAAAGGTTTCCCAGAGAAATCATCAATCCCCCATCTCTGGAAATGTTCAAGGCCAGAATGTTTGGAACTTTGAGCAACCTGTTCTAGTGGAAGGTGTCCCTGCCCATATCAGCGGGGCTGGAACTAGATCACATTCAATGATCATTCCAACCCAAATCATTCTGTGATTACATTAATATATTGTACAACTGCATATATGCTGCTGTCAACCAGTGCAGTTCATCATCAGGTCATGGAGACCTTCATTTGAAGGCTGCCCCAAAAACTCAAATGGCAATATTATTTCTACAAGCTGCACACTTATTGAAGATTCTCCTGTTTTCACAAGAGATTAGAAAACCTCCTCTGCTTTAAATTGTTTTCCCACTGTCTCCTCTTCTAAAACAAACTCGGCATTATTGTGCTTTATGTCTGGGTTACTTTAGTAATACAAGATGTCATTAGGAAACATTTTAATTAGTACACTTGTGTGAAAGCCTTATGCAAAACTATGTAGGGTTGACTGAACTGGTTCACCAGACTGGTTCTGTTCCTGCAGTGAAGACAGAATGGAAAATCTATATGTTTACTTGTTACTTCAGTTAAGTATATTTATTGCTCTGTGTTATCTTCTTATTAAGCACTTATAAAGCTCTTTGTGTAACTAAGCTGTTTGCATAACTTACTGTATTTTTGGCAATAATTCTTTCTGCAGAAGGGATGCGTATGGATGCGTGATTGTGGCTGCCAGTAGCCTGCATATGTGTACATTTCAGTTGCACAAGGAGAAAGAACGGGTTAGCCAGTTAAAAATTTGTACAACATTGTTCTGTCTTGGCTTCTGTGCACTCCTGGAGCATGCTGTTTCTGCAGGGTGTGTGGTACCAAAGACTGAAGGAGTACAGCTTTGGTATCCAAGGGCTTTCACAAACAGTGCTCAAAGCAGCATAAATTCCTCATCAAATGAAGCAAAATCCCATCTCCTTCCTGAACCTTAGTGGCTGCTGGATGAGGAATCTTGTTAGGTTTGTAGCTTTTGGATTAGTGAGGCCCTTTATTAAATGGGATCAAAAAACTTCTCCGAATGGCTAAATCCTAAATTACCAAGTGTTATTCTGCTGGTCTCTAGGAAAGGTCACTGGTGTAGGTCTCCTTGTAGCTTCAGTGTAAAAATGTGTCACTGTGGGTGGTCATTCTCTCAGCTACTGTGCACCGGCTTTGTGGAAGTCATGGCCTATTGACACTCAGAACGTCTCTACCTTCTCTTTGTAGGAAACTGAATTTAAGCCATGAGGTATTTGTATACACAGTTAATGGTTCAACTAGTCTTTCTCCCTATAGGATGAATTAAGTCTAAAGTTCAAAGTTTGTAGAGAATATCTTTTTTAACATGAGAAAAGACTGTGAAGGTTAGGATCCCTATGCTGTACATTGTTAATAAGCACATAAAAACATAATAGAAGTAAAACTCAAGTATTTTGAACATTATAATAGCATTTCCTGATATACCTGAAGTGATGGTAGCGCATGACTAAATTAAAATGTTTTCACAGTTTTTTCCAAGCTCAAGTAAATAAGTTTAGTCTCACAAATATTTTTTCTAATTTTTTAAGAAGAGCAAATTTTTAACAATGTCTTTTGTGTCAGTGTACAAAACACAATTCATTTTTTATAAGATATAAAGGGTCTTAAAATTCTACATGTTAAAAAGACTTAATTTTGGGTTTGTTTTGTTCAATAAAATTTGATCTTTCTCTGAATTGTGCAGGTAGTAGGTATCTTTTTCTTTGTCACACCATAAAATCATGTTTTGTGGAAATATTGGGAAGTGCAAAAGTGAGATTTTTTTAAGTGGCCTTGCTTGCATTCTTCCATTTTTAGTGACCGTTGGCAGGAGCAGACAATATAGGGTATGTGGAATAACGTAAATTAGTGGTGAATGCAAGAGATTTAGATCAGCATTATCCTTGCAGCTGTGCATGCCAGCCATGCACTACATGCTGCTTCTTTAACACAAAAGGCACAGAAGAGTTCTGTCTACTGTGTAACTTTATTGAAGAATCACTGATTGGATCTATTGTCATACTGTGAAAGAGAAATAAAAAAGTAAAGGGGTGGTCTTCACAACCTGGTTTGTGGCAGAAGAACCACTCAGGTTCTTGACCAATCATCTCCCAAATTACCCCTACACAACAGGTATGGGGATCTGGACCTTGAGGATCAGGCTGTGGAGGAGATAGATGACGGTCCACCCAGGGGGTTGCCAATTTGACACATTAGGACTGCTGCTGTTAATTAAAAAAAAAAAAAAAAAAAGGAGGGCAATTATGGTAGGAGACTCTCTTCTGAGACGAACGGAGGGACCAATATTTTGGACAGATCCAGCCCACAGGGATGTCTGCTGCCTCCCTGGTGCCTGGGTCAAGGATGTTACAAAGAAGCTCCCTAGTTGGGAACAGGTCTCTGATTTACTACCCGTTACTGCTTTTGGAGGTTGGCAATGATGATGTTGATGAGAGAACCCCAAAAGCAATCAAAAAGGATTTCATGGCACAATAGTAGTTGGTAGAATCACAGAATGTTACAGGTTGGAAGGGACCTCGAAAGATCATCTAAGTCTAACCCCTCTGCTGGAGCAGAGTAAGCCTACAGTACTGTCTCAAGTGACCCCAAGAATTCAGAGTCCCATGCTCTACCAGCTGAGCCAACCAGAAGCACATATGGTGCTTTCCTCATTCCCTTCATTGTCAGGAAAAAGTACTGAAAAGAACAGGAGAACACACCTCATTAATACATGGCTTAGAAGCTGGTACCAGCATGGGGAGGTTTACAGGGCACTGAGCCTGCTGGTACCTGATGAAGTTAATCTCTCTAAAAGATGGGAAAAGGATTTTAGCTCATGAACTAGCAGGGCTCACTGAGAGGGCTTTGAAAGGGATAATGCTGGGCTCACTGGAGATGGGAACCGTGTGCTGTTGTTGCTGATGAGGCTGGAGGCCCAGCTCAGCTCTGTTATCACTATGTGCAATGTGGGAAATAAATGTGGGAGAGTAGACAAGACCTTTGGACAGGACAAAAGGCCTAATGAAGTCATAGGAACAAACATGGAAGCACAGAAGGATTACCTCAAGGGAATTTCAGACACTTAATCCAGACCCCAACTCAAATACCTCAATGCCAGTGCACACAGCACAGGCAATAAACAAGAAGAATTAGAGATGTGTGTGTGCCTGCAGGGCCACGACCTCACTGGCATCACAGAGACCTGGTGAGATGAATCCTGTAACTGGTGTATTGGAATGAGTAAATATCAGTTCTTTAGGAAGGACAGACAGGGGAGGCAAGGAGGGGTTGTTGCCCTCTGTATCAAAGACCAGCTGAAGTGCATGAAACTGCACTCTTGGGAGCAGAAGAGGTAACTACTGAGAGCTTATGGGTCAGAGTAAAAGGGAAGGCAGAAGACATGACAGTGGGTGTCTGCTACAAGCCTCCTGACCAGAAAGACTAAGCAGATGAGGCCCTTTACAGAAAAATAGGAGTGGCTTCATAAGCCCTGGCATACTTCAACCACCCTGATAGCTGTTGGAAGGATGATACAGCATTGTGTAAGTAATCCAGGAGATTTCTGTAGTGCATTGATGGTAACTTCCACCTCCAAGCTGTAGAACAGCCAACAAGGATAGATACTATGCTAGACTAGTCTTCACCAAAAATGAGGAGCTGATGTGAAACCTAAGGTAATCCTTGGCTGCAGTCATCATGAGATAATGGAGTTCAGGGTCCTTAGGGCAGCGAGGAGATCACCAAGCAATTTTGCTAGCTTGATCTTAAGAAGAGCAAACTTCAACCTTTTGAGGGATCTCTTCATTATTGTGAAATGGGAGAGTTATAGAGGTACTGGGAGCCTGAGGAAGCTGGTTAACATTCAGAGATCACCACTTCCAAGCTCAAGAGCACCACATCCCTACAAAAAGAAAGTTAGGCAAAAATACCAGGAGGCCTGCATGGATTAATGAGGAGCTCCTGAACAAACTTAGAGACAAAAAGGAATCTGACTGAAGGTGGAATTGAGGACAGCTAACTTGGGAGGAGTATAGAGGGTCAGCACACGGAAGTCAAAGCCTAGAGAGAATTAAATATTCTTAGGGACATTACTGGTAACAAGACAAGCTTCTATAGGTATATTGGTGAAAAAAGGAAAGTGAGGGAAAATGTGATCTTTCTCTGGAAGGAAACAGGTGACCTGATAAGCCAGGATATGGAGAATTACTTTTTTTACATTATTCTTCAAAAGGTAGCTCTCTAAACACTCCATGTAAGTTACAGAAGTCAAAGGCTGGAGCTAAGAGAAGGAAGTATCACATATGCAAGGTACAGATCAGGTTTGATACCTTAGAAAAAACCTCTGAAAGTTCCCCTATATCCTTGATTTTTTAAAAAGAAAAAAACAGATGATCCAAGGAACTATAGGCCAATCAATCTCACCTCTTTGCCCAGCAAGATTATGTATCAGATCTTCCCGGAAACTATACTGTGGCATATGAAATATAAGAAGATAATTGATGATAACCAACATGGCTTCACTGAGGGCAGATCATCCTTTACAAATTTGATGGCCACTGACATAATCTCCCTGGACTTCTGCAAGGCATTTGACACTGTCCCACATGGCATTATTTTCTCCAAAATAGAAAGACATGGATTTGACAGATGGACCATTGGTGGATAAGGAATTGGCTGGACAGTTGTACTCAAATTGTTGTGATCAGTGGTTCAATGTCCAAGTGGAGATCTGTTACAAGTGGTGTTCCTCAGTGGTCTGGTTTTTTGTCTGTTTTCTTGGTGACATGGATAGCAGCATTGAGGGCACCTTCTACAAGCTTGCTGACAACACTGGGCTGTGTGGTGTAATTGAGAAGCTGAAGGGAAATGTGCTCATCCAGAGTTATGGTCATCTCAAGCTTGACAGGCTTGAGAACTGAGACCATGCAAACTGCATGAGGTTCAGTAAGCCCAAGTGCAAGGTCCTACATCTGGATCAGGGCAATACCAAGCACAAATGCTTGCTGTGTGGTAAAATGGATTGAGAACAGTCCTGAGGAGAAGACTTGAGGCTATTGGTAGATGAGAAGCTCAGCGTGGCTGACATGTGAGCACAGCCCAGAAGACCAACCAACCATATTCTGGGTTTTATCAAAAGAAATGTCACCAGCAGGTCAAAGGCAGGTGATTCTCTTTCTCTATTCTACTCCAGTGAGTACTCATCTAGAGTACTGTGTTCAGTTTTGGAGCCCCCAATACAAAAGGACATGACACTGTGTGACAAAGTCCAGAGGAGGGCCACAAGGATGATTAGAGAACTGGAGACCCTCACCCAGAAGACAGGTTGAGTGAATTGTGGCTGTTCAGTCTGGAGAAGAGAAGGCTATGGAGGGACCTTATAGCTGCCTTCCAGTACCAGAAAGGGATCTACAGGAAAGCTGGAGAAGGACTTTTTACAAGGGACTCTAGTGATAGGATGAGGCCAATGGTTTCAAACTAAAGGACAGTAGATTTAGATTGGATCTTGGAAAAATATTTCTCACTATGATGATGGTGAGGCACTGTACCTGCATTAATGCATGGATCAGAACAGCCCTTCTGACACCACATACATACACAAATAATTAGACATACTGTTGGTTAACTAACGAGTCAAAGAATTCAGTAAGAGGGTTGGTTTGGGGAATTAGGGGCTGATGTGGTACACTGCTGGTCACAGTAGTTCCCTGTCATGATGGAGGAGAAGGTCTACAGGGAGTGTGAGTGGATCAACAGTTGTCACCTTTGCTTGCTATGATTATGGTTGTTGGTTTCTTCCAAGTAACCGTCTCTTCTTTGTCCCCTTCTGATGCACTTTGTCCTTCTTCATACGCTTCTCTCCTCCTTTAAAGGCACAATACTCCTTCCCTGTCCTACTCTTGCTGTTTGTTAGCTGCATTTCCAATTATTCTGCAAATGCGTGCAAGCACCCAGGGACTTTGAAGAGATTCAGTATTTCTGTCTAGCCTCAGGACCAAGCTGAGTTTTCTGTGTTCTCTTCCACTTTATTCTGGTTTACTGTATCTCTTCCTTCTGCATTGCTTTATATCGTGCACCAAGGAATTCCCAGTATTTATTTAATGATTTAGTAGAGCTGCTCTCTGAACTCACAATAAATTTCAGTAAGCATCTGTTTGAGAGTTTGAATACTATCTTGCTCTGAATTCTTTCACTTGCAGTACATGGTTTTTATAACACTCTTAGATCTGTTTAATCTTGTGTAACACATGAATGATCCCGCTCATTGTAAAGGTTACATGCTTGGTTTGGTAATTACTATGGGTCTGTCTCCGACTCGTTTGTTTTTTGTCTCTTTGTTTCTTGTGTGTTACTTAATTACTTAATTATTTCATGAGATCTTACTCTACCTTATTTCTCATCTCCAGTTCATACTCTTATTTACTGTTCTCCTCTTCTAAGCCAGAAGTTTTAATTCTGTAGAAGTACTGCTTTAAATATCTTTTTTTGTTTGTTTGTTTTATGTTAAACCTGTGTTTAATTTATCAGTTTAGTCTTCAGGATGCCATCAGAAACATTACCTAAACTCTTTCACACATCATGTCTTTGCTGTTCTATGACTATCTTCAGAATCTAGTAGCCTAGTGATTTTCTAAGTCAAAAGCTAGGGTAAAGATCAGGCAGGTGTTAGACAGGCTTATGAGAAAGCATGAACTTGATTTGCAATAATGGGTAAAAACTCCTCTTTTCATGCTTTGCCTCCTCTACAAACAAGGCAAAAAAACCCTCTCTCCACCTTGTGATTGCCTTCCAAATAATGTTACCTGGTGCATGCTTACATGTTTATGTGCATAAGCAAGCCAGGATGTTCTCTTTGCAAACATCTATCACATGTACAGGCCCAAAATACAAGGCTATCTCCAAGAGCCCTGAATTTCCTTCTGTATCCTAGACCCTGGCAATAAAGATAAACATGGCTAAAAAGATTTTTCGTCATGTATAAGAAGAGTTGGAGGCCTGTGTCTAGGGGAGTGCCCCAGGGGTTGGTGCTGGGACCAGTCCTGTTCAATCTATTCATTGATGACTAGGATGAGGGATTAGGCTGCAGTGTCAGCAAGTTTGCTGATGACACAAAGCTGAGTGGTGTCGCCGACACCCCTGCAGACTGTGCTGTCATTCAGCGAGACCTGGACAGGCTGGAGAGCTGGGCAGAGTGAAGTTTAATGAAGTATGACAGGGTAAGTGTAGAGTCTTGCATGTGGGCAACAGCAACCCTAGGTACCAGAATAGGCTAGAAACTGACCTGTTGGAGAGTAGTGTAGGGGAAAGAGACGTGGGGGTCCTGGTGGACAGCAGGATGACCATGAGCCAGCAATGTGCTCTTGTGGCCAAGAGGGCCAACAGCATCCTGGGTGGATTAGAAGTATGGTGATTAGCAGATCAAGAGAGTTTCTGCTCCCCCTCTACTCTGCCCTGGTGAGACCACACCTGGAGTATTGTGTCCAGTTCTGGGCTCCTCAGTTCAAGAGGGATGTGGAGCTGCTGGAGGAAGTTCAATATAGGGCAACGAAGATGATGAAGGAAGTGGAGCACCTCCCTTGTGAGGAAAGGCTGTTGGAACCGGGTGACTTTAGCTTGGAGAAGAAGAGACTGAGGGATGACCTCATTAATGTCTATAAATATTTGAAGGGTGGGTGTCGGGAGATGGAGCCAGGCTCTTCTCATTGTCATCTAGTGATAGGACAAGGGACAATGGTTGTAAGCTGGAACATAGGAGGTTGCACATAAACATCAGAAGGAACTTCTTCCCCGTGAGGGTGACAGAGCAATGGAACAGGCTGCCCAGGGGGATTGTGGAATCTCCTTCACTGGAGATGTTGAAGGCCTGCCTGGATATGTTCCTGTGTGACTTGATCTAGGTGATTCTGCTGTTGAAGGGGGATTGGACTAGATGATCTTTTGAGGTCTTTTCCAATCCCTAATGATCCTATGATTCTATCATTCTAAGAAAAGATTAACTTGGGATGTGCATGCCTATTGCATTTTTCCTCTGTTCTTTTCCTTCCCTCTTCCTCTCCCCCTCCCTCTGCCTCTCCCTCTCCCTCTTCCTCTCCCTCTCCTACAATTTTATCTCTTTTAACTGTCTTTTCTGCCTTTCCTTTCTTTTCCTTCTTTCTTTCCTTCTTTCTGCCATTCCTTTCCTTTCCTTTTAGAATGAAAGTGAGTCTCATAAGAGCACATGCAGTGTAAGAACTAGAGTTATCAGAAGAGCTCACTGTATGTCATAGAATCATAGAATCATTAGGGATTGGAAGGGACCTCGAAAAATCATCTAGTCCAATCCCCCTGCCACAGCAGGATCACCTAGACCACGTCATACAGTTAGTCTGGATTAGAAGGGACCACACGATCATCGAGTTCCAACTCCCCTACCATGGGCAGGTACAGCCCACCCTAGATCAGGCTACCAGAGCCTTATCCAGCCTGTCCTTAAACACCTCCAAGGATGGGGCCTCCACCACATTTGTTGAGTTGCAAGCATTGTATAGGTGAAAAGACAAATCAGATTTTGTAAAGTAGCAAAACCTGAACAGCCAACTAAGGTTGCCAATGTAGTGAAATACTCTTGAAAAGCTTGTTCTGATCTCTGCCCCACCTTTTAGGAGAAGCTTTCCTGAAAAGGAATTTCTTCATGGTGAGGATGACGGAGCAATAGAACAGGCTGCCTAAGGGGGTTATGGAATCTCCTTCTCTGGAGAGGTTTAAAACCCACCTGGATATGTTCCTGTGCGACTTGGTCTAGGTGATCCTGCTGTGTCAGGGGAATTGGACTAGATCATCTTTCGAGGTCCCTCCCAATCTCTAATGTTCCATGACTTTGTGATTCTGTGAGTTCTGGACTCTTCTACCTTGAATCTTCACTCTGTGTGTCAAGGTGAATGATCAGTCAGGGAAGTGAAGTGGACTATCATTTCTAAGAGAGGAGATGTATGCTTTGGTAGAATGAGAGTTAAAGTCCCAATCATGTTGTATTTTGTCCTGAGCAAAGCGATATTTAAGATGTACAAGCATAGCATGGACTGTATGACAACCAGGTCAAAGAAACCTTATTTTACAAAGAAAAGACTTTTCTTCCAGAGGCTCTGAGAGACTATGAAGTTTGTAATACAATGATTCAAGTGCAGTAACTGGATCATCTTCTAACAGAGATCTTTGTTTAAGATGTATTAAATCTCCAAAATTAAGATCAGAAGAATATAGAAATAACAGATCGATCTTGCCTATCAAAATATTTTATTCCACTGGAAGCCTTTCATTTTGCTCGGAATAGTTGGCATAACTGTCTGATACATTTAATGAAATTATTTTAATTTAAAATTCACTGTTTATTAAAAACAAAATAGAGCTGCAAAAAGTAATTAAATTTTGTCTGGTTTTACTCCTTTCTTCCACTCCCTCTAACTCTTCCTTAACTAAGAAGATATACAAAACTACTTTTATTTAAATTTCTTCTGTTTTGAAAGGAAGTGAACAGTTTCCAATAGATAAGAAATACTTTTTAGCACAAATCATTTAATTGAAAAAATAAGTACATTCAAATATTTATATATTTGCATCTTTTCGTATGCAGATTTGCACAGTTAACGCCGTTCAATGACCCTGCTCAAAATTTTTCAACTTCTTCAATTCTTTCAGAATTTTGGGAGAGACTTGAAGGTACAGCTGTTCACACTGACCAACTTCATAGTCAAGTGTTATAAAATCAGGGATATCCTGCACTAGATAAAAAACTGGATGGCTAGCCCCAAAGAGCACTAGTGAGTGGAGTTAACTCTAGCTGGTATGAGATCCCCAGGGTTCAGTTTTGGGGCCTGTTCTTTTTATTATCTCTGTTAATAACCTGGACATAGATGAGCCCTCAGTAAGCTTGCAGATGGCACCAAACTACATGGATCTGTCAATCAGCTTGAGGGTAGGCATCTAAACAGGATAAATCAATGACACAAGGTTAATTGTGTGAGGTTCAACAAGGCCAGTTGCTGGGTCCTGCACTTAGGTCATTACAACCCTATGGTAGGCTACAGACTTGAGGATGTGTGATTGGAAAATTGCAGGTCAGAAAAGAACACGGGTTCTTTGTTGATATTTGACTTAATATGAGCCAGCAGTCTGCTCAGATGGCCAAGAAATCCCACAGCATCCTGGCTTCTATTAGAAATATGGTGGCCAGCTGGAGTAGGGAGGTGATTGTCCCCTTGTGTTCAGGACTGATGAGTCTCCACCTTGAATATAGTGTTCAGTTCTGGGCCCCTCACTACACGAATGAAGTGCTGGAGCATGTCCAGAGAAGGGAAACAAGGCTCCTGAAGAGTCTGGAACAGAAGTCTTATGAGGAGTGGTTGAGGGAAAAATGTTTTTTTTAGCCTGGGGAATAGGAGGCTGACGGGAGACCTTATGAATCTATAACTACTTGAAAAGAGTGATCAGGGGAACAGCCTCTCCTCCCTGGTGGCAAGTGGTAAGACCAGAGAAAATGGTTGCAAGCTGCACCAAGAGATGTAAGATGGATATTAGTAAAAGTTTCTTTAGCTGCCCAGTGATATAGCAGTTGCTGAAATTACTGCAAATTACTGAAATCCTGAGTTAGAGGAGCAGCTTAGCCCAGAACTAAGGCAAGATGGAGCACTCCTCATTTTCTTATTACAATGACTTCTGTCCAGTTTACAATGTTACAGAGGAACAGAACTAAGACTGACCAACCCATAATTTCCCATGACCTATCTAAGTACTGAACTCATGATGATAGCTTGGCTGCCTGGTGAGTTGGGACATACTTACGAAGCATGACCACTGAATAACATGCCAAGACAAATTCTTCCGCTAGGCAAACTCTTGGCCAAGGCTGCATTTGGTGATGTTTGTGGTTTCAACAAATTACCTGAAGCAATACAACAGTACATGAAAAAAGAGGCAGAGGGATGGACATCCTTTACCGAACAAGCTATGTTCAATGGTGCTTTTATGAGTTGTGATGATCACGTTCTCCAGAGCAATAACAACACCGGATTTCAGTGTGTTCTGTGGTTTACACCTGGAAAGACTCTCAAGTTGCAAGATTTCAGTGTTCTTGTCATCCTCAAGTTGTGGGTTTTCTGTGTGGTTTTGTTCTTCTGCTCAAAGCGATCCTGTACTAAAATAGCTTTTTATATCTTTTAAGTATTTTTCTCCAGAAGCAGCTACCAAGAAAGTTTGAATTACCTCCTTTAACAGCTTTAAAACCATGGTAGGAATTCCTAGGGTAGACAGGAAAGCAAATATGTAGAGGCATGTACCTGGGATTCACCTTGTTCTTCCACTTTTCATGATTGCTTCAATACTTTTGGTCCCCTTCTAATGTGGCCAAATGCTCAGAACTGGAACAAAATCACTGTATTCTCTCTCCTCCTTCCTGCCAGTGGAAACTTCTCTGATAGTATTTTCCCGAAGAAGCAGTCTGGCAGCCTGTGAGAAAAGAAGCTCTGCTTCCCTCTCCTGCTTTTACCTCATTTCGGGTCATGCAAGGCAATTCCTTCCATCAGTACATACTGTTCTTGGAGAAAACAAGTCCTCAGCTTCTCAAGGTCAGTGGCATTGTTTTGTGTCTTACATAGGGAGCTTGTTCTTGCAGCCAGATTTCCTTGATGTCCTTGCCTCATTGACAGAATCAAAGAACTCCATTTGTGAAAGGCTAAGAAGCCCTGACATACTTTGAGACACCAAAGGTTAGTGTGGGTGGATAACATGAGTCATTTTTATGACTAAGAGGCCGGTATAAACTAGCCCTTCCTGGTAACCTAAATTTATTAAAGTCATGAGCTGCCTAAAATGAATCAGCATGTCTAAATTATACCAAGTGTAAAGGCTCTTGATGTTAAGCACAAAAAACCCCCATAAATCAGGTGAAGGTAAATATCTAGTTCTCTGTGATGTAATTAAGGATCAGGTATTTATTCCTGCATGTGCTCTCAAAATGTGGTTAGTTGCTACTACTGATGTGGCTTTCCTGCCATTTCCTGTTATTAATGCACTTATTAGAAGCCAATAAAATGTCTTGTATGGTGTTTCACAGAATCATAGAAAGTTAGGGGTTGGAAGGGGCCTCTAGATCTAGTACAACCCTACTGCTAAAGCAGGATCACCTAGGGCAGGTCACACAGGTCTGCATCTAGGCAGGTTTTGAAAGAAGAAAGGCACCACAAGGAGACTCCACAACCTCTCTGGGGAGCCAGTTCCAGTGTTCTGTCACCCTTTCAGTAAAGAAATCTCTCCTTATATTTAGGTGTAGCCTTCTGTATTCAAGTTTATGCCCATTATTCCTTGTCCTATTACTATATTACTATTTACGACACTGCAGATCCTGAATCCTGCCAGACCCTTCTCTGTGCTATTGCCCAAGTCATAGCTCAGTCTTGACCTCTGTCAGTCCTTTAAAATGGCAGCTTTAAGTACACTCTCACTACAGAAATGCTGAACTTGCTACTAGGTTGTGTCTGAGCTGTCAGGAACATTTTCCTTCTTCTTGCCAGCCTCACTCCCTCCTGCTGGCAACAAGGTGATGCAACATACTTATGTGGTCACCAAAGAAAGTCAAAAGGTCATTTAGAGAGAGGAGGTGGCTGCCTCTGACTGGCAGCAGAAACTACAGCCACAGTCAAGTTATCAAGTAGGAGTGGTGGGGCTAGGCTTTTGGGAATCACGTGATTGAGTCGTTTTGTAGAAGATCAAAAACATCTTGTTCCAAGTGTCTGGCATCCAGAAGAGGAAATGAACTTGGATTTATGACAACAGGAGGTCAGATTATGAAAATGCCTTTTAAGAGATGCTTGTTCTCTTGCAACTTTCAAAACAGTTTGTAGAACTTGCTTTAGGAAGGACTCAGCTGATTAGGCAGAGGACCCCATAGTTTTACCTAGCTCCCACCAGTAGTGAAGAATAAGTGTTGGGTGTCAGGCTGCACACGCTGCACTTTTAAGAAACAGGAAGTCTTGACTGCCTTCCAGGATACAGCTTCAGACTCCCAGATCTGCAAATATTTTCAGATACCTGGGAATTTTTAATTATTTGTAGAAAGGGGTTAATGTAAAATTGTTGAAAAGATTCAGTAAGAAACCCCCAAAGCAATAATGTACCACCTAACAACCCTATTACTGTGGTTATGGTAAACTCCCCTTCGTATGTGCATGGTACTTGTGATCACAGAGATTTTCAACTTCCAGTTGACAAGCTTAGGCATATAAAAATTAGAAACTAGATTTTCTTCATGTTAAGATGTAGATTCTAAATGAGGAACTGATACTTAGACTGCTACTTCATAGCACTTTTAGAGGATATCATGAGCTATGCACAGCAAACAGTAAAAGGAGTAGAAGTTAAATCAAGTGGTTCTGTTTTGTGGCACCCTTTTGCCAAGACATTTGAGACCTGTACTTGTATATTCATATGTGCCAGACTGCAACACTGGGCAGGGCTAATGCAAACTGAAGATCAAGCTTGAAATGACTTGTTCTCTGTTTCTCTCAGCACTTTTCTTCTGATATCCTCAAAACTCCCCTTAACCTTCAGAAACTCAAAGTATTCAGACTTCTAAACTAGCTGCTCATAGTTTTCTATGCTGGCATTGAAGGATCACCCTTGACATGATCACTGAGCAGGGCTGGTTGTCAGTATGCTTTCCAAATGTTCATCAGAACATGCAGGCTTAAATAGAGTGGTGACTATGTGTCACATAGGGAGATTTCAAATGTTGTTGGTCCTGGGTATTTAACTTTTTGATTTTCACTTGATAATTGGCTGAGGGAACTGGGACTGTTCAGCCTGGAGAAGAGAAGACGCCAGGGAGACCTTATATCAGCCTCCCAGTACCTGAAGGAGGCCTACAGGAAAGCTGGAGGACTTTTCATGAGGAATTCTAGTGATAGGAAAAGGGGAATGGTTCAAGCTGTAAGTGGGCAGATTTAGATTGAATCTTATTAAGAAATTCGTCCTGTGAAGATGGTGAGGCACTGGAGCAGGTTGTCCAGGGAGGCTGTGTATGCCCCCTCCCTTGAAGCGTTCAAGGCCAGATTGGCTGGGGCTCTGGACAACCTGGTGTCAGGAGAAGTATCCCTGCCCATGGCAGCAGGGCTGGAACAGGATCATCTCCGAGGTCCCTTCCAGCCTAAGCCTTTCTATGATTCTGTGATTAGCTCATTCCTAAACTTGTAACATGTACATGGGATAGTAAGACAAGAACAAAATAAAGAGAGATGACTTGTGCCATTTCTTCTGTGTTTTCATGCAAAAATCTAATCTGCATTCATGGAAGCAATGTTATTGACCATAGCCTGACTGGACAACACAAACCTAGGAAAGAGGAAGAAAAGATGCTCCAAAAGTAGGTGTGCTCTGGTTGTGCTTTCACCTGATAATATGGTGTGAAGCAGTCTGAGTCAGACCTCCTCACCAGTGAGCTGAAGGCTGCTTGGTGGTAGTCTGACTTCAGAGATAAGAAAGTTTGGTGATAAAACTATCACGTGATTTTTGAAATTGTAACTCAAATAATAAGCTCTTGTTACAACAGCTCTGACAGAAATTAGCCTGCAGACTGGCTGCAGAGCAGACTGAAAGCATATAGAAGAGAGACTGAAATAGTGTCAAGTAATGCCAAATGTTGGCTACAAGGGTCCCTCCAGTGCAAAATATTTTAGCATAGTAATAAAAATAAATCCTTTTTTGGAGCCAACTGAAATATACCTTGACATAAAGAATTTAGATTCATTATTTTTAAACACTGAAGGAAACAATTATCACTTGTGCAATGTTGTTACAAGATTTCTCCCTTAGCCTCTAACTCATATTTCATAGTGTGCATTAGTACAGAAGCACACAGAGTGGGCTCTATTTAATATGAAAACAGGAATAGAAAAGCACAGGATGAGCGGAATAAGAGAGGACTGATGTTTTTCTGGCCTGCTTGAAGTTAAATGTTTGTCTTCGTAGTAGTTTTCCAGAATTCCTCTTTGCTCCAACAACAGACAATGAACTTGATTGCAACTCAATGGAGATGAATTCCTCCAAGCAAGTAGTTACAATGGATAACATGCCATGTGCCAGCTCTTGTTGCAGCACTTGGAACTCAGAATTCTCTAGCTCACAGACATGCCATATTTTGTGGCATTAATGTATTCAGGGATTTGAGATAGTTTGGTATAGTAATTTGATAACATTCTTATTTGATTAATATTATTATTTGACTATAATAACTATGTGAGACAATTTGTGTGCCATCCAGAAAGAGGGACACCACTGCCCATTATAGACCACTGAAAGAAAAGACAGAAACAGGTAGGAAATTCCACAGCTCCATGTGGTGTGCACTGATGACAGCTGTTGCTTTGAGGGAGCTATTCTCCATTACAGGGCAGGACAGGATGGCTGAAGAATCAGCCTTAGAGACCAGTTACTCGGCAAAAATCTGAGAGAAGAATGTCCCAGCTGAGACGGCCTCTGGAAGGAATGTGAGATTTCAGTGTTTGCTAAAAATCATGTTTATCTGATGCTTATCATTTGTAAGATGTTAAGTAAGTAAACTAGCCAGCTGACATGTTATGCAATCTATTGGCTGTCATCATTGACCTGTGCAGGCTGGACAGTTGGGTGGAGTGGAAGAGAATTAAGTTCCGTAAGGATGAATGTATACGTTTCAGAGAATCACAGAACATTAGGGATGGGAAGGGACCTCACTTAGTCCAATCCCCCCGCTACAGCAGGATCACCCAGATCAAGCTGCACGGGAGCATGTCTAGGCAGGTTTTGCATCTAAGGAGTAATTACACCAAACACTAATATGGGTTAAGGATTGGCTTGCTGGAAAGCAGCTCTGTGGAGAAGGACCTGGGATTCATGGTAGACAACAAGTTAACTGTAAGCCAGCAGTTTACTCTTGTGGCCAAGAAGGCCTGGGATACATTAAGTCTAGAGTGGTCATCTTCTCCCTTTACTCTGCCCTGGTGAGGCCACATCTGGAATACTGTGTCCAATTCTGAACTCCCCAGTTCAAAAGAAACAAGGAACTACTGAAGACAGTCCGTTAGAAGGCTACAAAAATGATTAGGGAACTGGAGTATCTCTCTTACAAGGAAAGCCCGAGAAATGGTGTCTATGTAGCCTGGAGAAAAGAAGATAAAACAGAGAGGATCTTATTAATGTTTCTAAATATCTAAAAGTTGGTTGTCAAGGGATGGGGCCAGACTCTCTTCAGTGGTACAACAAGGAGTAATGTGCACAAACTAGAACAGAGGAGGTTTCACATAAACATAAGAAAAACTACCTTTACTTAATTTGAGGGTGATGGCGCCCTGTATCAGGCTGCCCAGACAGTTTGTGAAGTCTCCTTCTCTGAAGACTTCCAAAACCTACTGGGGCATGATCCTGTGCAACCTGAACTAGGTGAACCCACTTTGGCAGAGGGGCTGGAAGGATCCTCAAAGGTCCTTTCTAACCCCTATCATTCTGTGATTCTGTTATCTGAAATGTATCTTCTGCTGAGGGAAAAGACCTGAGCTACAATACAGAGGACTGAGGCACTGAAAACTTAATCTCAGAGCTCTGGGAAGGTGCTTACAGAGAAAGCATCTCCATGTACGAGACCACTTCTTCTCTTCCTTCTGTGTACATAATGCACATGCATGTTAAAAGCCATACATACCATCCGGGTTTTTATTTGCTTGGGACCAAGCAGAACTTGTCAAAAACATGGAGGACTGATCCTCCACTACAAATGTCATCATCCTCCCCAAAAAAGGCTCAAAACCTACTTTTTGGGTGTGGGTGTGGGTGTGTGTGTGTGTGTGTGGGTGTGTGTATACAGTTGTTTTCAGTGCAACCATAGTGCTTGACAGTAACACTCAGGGAGTGGAAATATGATTACCTGCAGTCAGAAAATCAATAGATTATCAAAGATGTTGTTTCTCTTTGTGGTTGATGCTTCATTCCATACTAGTTTGAAAAAAAAATTGTCACATCTGGAGATTAACCAGATACAAAATCAGAATGACATGCGTGTCAGGGACAGCTGCTGCGGTGCAAGTCATCCCATGGAGAACTGGCACACATGTTGCCAGTGATAAAGACACATCCTTTGGGAAGTAGACTTCATCTTTCTGTGGTCACAATTTGTAGTGCCACTTTAAATAGTTTGAAGTAGTGTAGCAAATAAATCCTTTTGTTGGCAACCAAATCTCTCCCCAGAAGCTAACATTTTGAGTTTTTTGTCTCTCAGAGTGGGCACTGGAGACACCTGAAAATCCACATGTTCCAGAGAAAATAACAGAATAACAGAATAACAGAATCATTAGGGATTGGAAGGGACCTTGAAAGATCATCTAGTCCAATCCCCCTGACACAGCAGGATCACCTAGACCAAGTCACACAGGAGCACATCCAGGTGGGTCTTAAACATCTCCAGAGAAGGAGACTCCACAACCACCCTGGGCAGCCCGTTCCAGTGCTCCGTCACCGTCACCATGAAGTTCCTTCTCATATTTACATGAAGCCTCCTATGTTCCATCTTACACCCACTGTCTCTCATCCTATGACTAGATGGCACTGAGAAGAGCCTGGCT